>JAJJMB010017331.1:2732960-2850421 GCA_023531105.1 Papaver atlanticum
CTGGTTCTCAAATCACTTAACTAATATCTCTCTGCTATTCTTGGTATCCCCATATGAATCATGATATTATTCATCTACAATGATACAAAAAACCGTAATTCCATAAAGTAAAAAAAGAATATTAAAGAAATTGACGTCACATTCATATTTTTAGAACTCACAAATAGATCTTTACAGGGTTGTATTGGATTGAGATTTATTTAGATATTTTAGACTCTCAAGTTTCCCACAATATTGAATTTAGATTTATACGGATTCTTTAAGTCTCCAAGTTATTCAAAAAATCTGAAGCATTAATTTTTATTTTATATTATTTTGATAAGCTAACACTGGGCTAGGAAAACTAAAACAAGATATCTTTAACTAAACGAGGCCTCACAACGCCCCTAGTATCTTGATTAAGAACTTCAGTAACTAAGTCAGGGAACTCATCGATCCAAGTATCATCAACAGAATTTATAGCTCCAACTTTGGCGAGACGATCTGCCATATAATTAGCTTCTCTTTAGCGTCGTTTGAAACTGATGCATTCAATCAGAGTTTTCAGATAACTAATATCTTGTGTATAATCCCTATCAAGCTCCAAGTAGGTTTGGTTTCTTCATTAAAAAGTTGGATATCATATGTTGAATCACTCTCCACTTCCAGTCTGCGAATACCAAAAGGATAACCAATTTGTTCCCGCCATAAACAACAACACTTCTGCCTTAATGGAGTTATTTTTGTAAATATGTTTCTCAAAGAAAGTAACATAATCTCCAGCATCATCGCAAATAACACCGACAACTCCTGCACATCCAAAATCATTAGAGGCACTGTCAGTATTTAACTTGTGAAATTTTCTAGGAGGGGCTTTCCAAGCTATGTTGATCTCCTTAGTCCTTGGCCCATGAGAACCAATACTCTGCATAACAAGATTGCATTCTCTAGCATTTCTGATAGCTTTGTAAAGCAACCAAGTGCGGGAAATTTAACATTCTCAGATACAAACTTATTTTTGCAAATCCATGTCCAGCAGAATAAAAAGGGACATTTATATGCTGGACCATTCAATATTTTCCTTTTTTTCTTTGAATGTACGAATTTCTTTAAAGAAAGAAGGGGAAATTGGTTCTGGGATTACATCCAAACCAATCCACCCCCTTAACTTTCTCCAAATAGGCTCCATCTTCACACGATTGAAAAACAGACAAATAATGGTCTCCAGATTCCTATTGCACAACCATCCAGGATGCTCACCAATACCCTCCATATAAAGAGGTTCATTTAGATTGATTTTATTCAAGTTAGCAGGATTAGTCCTCTTTGATTTCAAAAAGTTATACATGTCCTTCATATTCACATTACCATCGTTACTACCCTCCCAGATCAAGATATTTTACACCTTGACAAGAAACAAGAGGAATAACATGAGCAAAGTTAGTGATATCAGGGTTTAAATCCACATTTATCTTATATAAATCACAAGTATGGCTGTCACTCTTAAATTAATAATAGAGCTCATTGAGGCTACATGCACAAACTCAGCACAGATTCCAAACAGAGGCTAGAGAAACCTTATATAGCTAGGGGTCTCTACTGAGGTCAACAAACACACTCCTCATGAAGTTTCTCATGTACTTATAAAGATTATTAATGAGGCTTTTAGGAAGATGAAGCATACTCATAACATGCGAAGTGACTGGGTCCAAAGTGGACTTCAGTAAAGTAGTTCTACCTGCCAAATTAATAGTTTTAGACTTCCAACCTTGAAGTCGATTATTGAACTTCTCTAGCAAATCATCATAAGTAGTCTCACCAACTTTTCGCCAATGAAGGGAGATTCCTAAGTACTTTCCTGAATTACTAGCAACTTGAATGTCCAATACAACAGATATACCTCTAACAAAGCTTCTTCACATATTAGAAGAGCATAACAAAGTGGACTTACAATAATTGATTTTCTGACCAGAAATGTCACAAAACCTTTCTAAAATAGCTTTCAAATTGCTAGCATTTTTGTAGTTGGCCTTTAATAATATTATACTATCATCGGAAAATAAAGAATATGTAGCCATAGGAGAACCCCTAACAATAGTAAACCAGAAATAGCTTTAAAAGAAAAAATATGGTTGACCAATCTAGTTAAAGTTTTAAGGTAGAGAATAAATATTTAAGGAAACAACCAAATTTTCCCTGCATTTTCATTCTACAACTGAAAAAGAACATTTTCTTTTGAAAGATAAAAAAGGGGGAAGTTCTTAGGTGTTGTTTATTTTGAGATTTGAGATACCATGCAATAAATTGAGGCTGTGTTTGATAGGGATTAATTCCATAGAATTTTCCATCTTTTCATGGAAATAACATGTTTCCGTCATTTGATCAAAAAACTATTTCCATGGAATTGTAAAAAAAAGTGTGGCCTAAAGTGTGTTTTAAACTCAATTCCATGGAATTCCATGGAAAGTCTTTCCTTGCCTCCCCCAGGAAACTGATTCCATGGAAAATGTTTCCATGGAACCGTTTCCTTTCTATGTTATCAAACACAGCCTGAAGGGAATCAACATGTTTCAAAAAAGGGTTTTTTAGGTTTAGGAAAGGGATAAAAAAAAGAGATTCAAGAAATAATAAAGAAGAGAGTGTGTTCCCTCTAATTTATATATCCATTTGGCGGCATGTGTTAGAGCATTGCTCGATTGAACCCACAAGTTTTTCTATCTCAATATTGTTGTCAATGTTAGGTGATTAAAACTATATCTTGATTTCTAGTATACTAAGTCAAGTTTCGGATAGGTTAGAATTGTACTTGAGTATCAGAGATCACCGGTATGT
The DNA here is from genome assembly GCA_023531105.1 of Papaver atlanticum. Classification (NCBI taxonomy): domain Eukaryota; kingdom Viridiplantae; phylum Streptophyta; class Magnoliopsida; order Ranunculales; family Papaveraceae; genus Papaver; species Papaver atlanticum. Next base: position 2,735,772 of record JAJJMB010017331.1, read on the forward strand.
GAAGACTGAACCATTCTATTTTACTCACTATACCATCATTCTATCTATTGAGACTATGTCGTATGACTTATAGTATATTTACAAAGAAGTTGTTTGGAGTCAAGCTTGTCTTGTGAAAAATCTAGAAATATGATTTAGCGATTATATGTTCAAAGGTCTTTAAAAATATTAGTTTTATGAATTATTTGTGGATCAATTGAAAATTTCCCATGCAAATGATTATATCACTTGGGAATATTTCAAACATCATAAAAGAGAAATATGAACTTATTGAAATTTGTACTCACGGTAAGTTGGCGAACCAGTTCGCAAACCGCAAGTTCAGTTGGGAACAATTCACGAACCCGGTAAGCGAACCGTGGTGAGCTGATTTTTATAAGTTGGATAAATTGGGTAGCAATTGACGAACCCGATTCACGATTCAGATTGATATTACTCGACAAAGGATGAAGATATTGTTCCATATCTTGTGAAACCATCTTTTCCAAGTTGGAACATCAGATCTTGTCTTCTTGTTGACAAAAGTATTCCCCTTTTCATTATTGGTTTTTTTAGAGAACACCCTTGTAGAACGGGAGCATGAATTATTAAAATAACTCCTTTCCCTGGGTCTTGGTCAATATCGATCTGAGTTTCTGTGAGAAGTAAGTTTGCCCAATTCGTATGATACAAAAGATAGAGCATCCTGCATCTTACGAATTTTATGCTTCCTTTACAAATGACCTTTATTTCCACAAAAATAATAATGTTTAGTAACATAAGGAGTATAAGTTTTAATGTTACGTTTTTGCGGATGCATTTGTGTTGGTGGGTTGTCATTCCCAATCTTTGGAGGTTCAATTTTTTGGTCACTTGCTGATGTGCTTTCTCATGAATCTCACTTGCCGGTTTTGGCTGATCATGACAAATAGTTTCTGAAAATGTGGGGGTACTAAAATACACCACTAACTTTTTCTTAGGGAACCTGTATGGACTAAACTCAAATACAATTCCGAGAGTTACAACTTAATGAATCTCAATCAGGAATTATATGAAGAGTTTATATCTCTTACTCTCAAAATAAATATTAATTCGGAAACAAGTACGTGATCCTGATAATATCGTGAGAGTTCTTGGATGATTCCAAAGATCAATATCCAAGATCAATCAAATTATATTCAAACTTTGATTGATTTACGTACAACCTGTGATATTTCAATTATAAAGATAAACAATATAATGTGGAAAAAAAAACAGACAGCGGAAATTTTGTTAACGAGGAAAACGCAAATGCATAAAACCCCCCGGACCTTGTCCAGATTTGAACACCAAACTGTATTAAGCCGCTACAGACTCTAGCCTACTATCAAAACTTCGGACTGAAGTGTAGTTGAGATCGAATCTACCTCTACATAAATTCAATTACAGTCGCGCTCCTTATGCCTCTTGAATCTCGCAATACTCTGCACAATTGATTCCCTTAGTTGACGTCCTTTACAGCCTAAGAGTTGCTTCAACTTAATTGAAGACTTTAAACCAATCTACCTCCCACAGATAAGCCTATATGTGATTTCCGTTTTGATCAAAGATCAAGGTGAGATAGGAAATCGATTTCCATAGAAAAAGTATAGCAAACCTCAAAATCCGGTACTTACGACTCCCTAAGAGCATCCTAGATTGTTATTACCTCACAAGTAATTCCTATTTCGATTTTAACAAAGAATCGTTAAAGAGGAATGTACATGTGGAATCACAAAGTCTGATACGATGAACTTTGCGATTTCTATCCATGTCGCCTATTGGAGCTAAAGATGAAAAGTGGGGGTACCAAAATACACCACCAACTTTTTCTTAGGAAACCTATATGGACTAAACTCGAATACAATTCTGATATTTTAATTTAATGAATCTCAATCAAGGAATTATATGAAGAGCTTATATCTCAATCTGTCAACATCAGAAAGTTTACAGAACCAAATCCGTGAACCTGATTATGTGTGAGAGTACTTGGACGATTCCAAATATCAATATCCAAGAATCAATTAAGTCATACCCAACAAACAAGGATGGATATATCTACTTAGATTGATTAATGTACAACTTGTGATATTTCAATTATAAAGATAAACAATATAATACGGAAAAAGAAATAACACAGGCACCGGAATTTTGTTAACGAGGAAACCGAAAATGCAGAAAAACCCCGGGACCTAGTCCAGACTTGAACACCAAACTGTATTAAACCGCTACAGACACTAGCATACTATCAGAACTTCGGACTGGAATGTATTTGAGACCGAATTAAACCGTCATAGCAATTCAGTTACAGTCGCGCTCCTTACGCCTCTTGAATCCCAGCAGAACTCCGCGCAAATGACTCCCTTAGCTAACGTCCTTTATAGCCTAAGAGTTGCTTCAACTCAATTGAATACTTTAAACCAATCAGCCTCCCACAGATAAGCCTATTTGTGATTTTCGTTCTGATCAAGGTGAGGTAGGAAATCAATTGCAATAGACAAAGTCTAGCAAACCTCAATATCTGGTCTTATGACTCCCGAAGAGGAGCCTAGATTATTATTCACCCCACAAGTCGAAACTTGTGGAATCACAAAATCTGAGACGAAGATACTTTGTGATTTCTATTTATCTTGTTTAAGTGAGAAACTCAATAATCAAAACAAGATCAGGATACTCGAACTATCAAGATAAAGATAATTGGACCCAGCTTCAGGAATCCCTAGGTTAAGTCTTTTAGTCGTTAAACCCTAGAAGGGTTTAAATGAGAGGACGACTCTAGTTTTATAACTATGACACACAAGAATAGTTTCATGGATTCAAAGATCCTAATTGTTAAAGGTTCTCCTTTTATAAACTTTCAAGATCAAGGTTGCTTTAGGTTTAAGCTAAGATATCTTTGGAACCCGGCAATCAATAATCACTGTTAGATGAAAAACTTGACTTGATATTAACTTGGCAGAATATATATGCATTGTGGTTAAGATGGACCATAACCGAACTATGTACAGTGACCTGTTCATGTAGGTTAGCCGAAACTATCCAATTGAATTATATGCTTAACCATTTTCATGTAACACTTAAATACTTTTCATGAATCACACATATGGGGTTTTTAGAGAGTTGATCAAATGCCGATTATCTCAAAAAAAAATTTGATGCATCTAAAAAAATTCGACAGGGTAAGTACGTGTATTGTCCCTGTTTGTGAATGTATTTGTTATGGTACGTGTACCGGGTATTGATACCCTTAAGACAAAAACGAGGTCAAGAACTCACTGATATTTTATGGTTTGCATACCGGGTATGCGTACCGTTTTCTGTATTAAAACCAACAGATCTTTTCCGGTTTTCATACTGGGTATGTGTACCGTTCCTGGTTCACGAGTCACAGACTTTTCGTGGTATGGATACCGGGTATGCGTACCACAAAGTTGCTGAAAAACTATAGCTACGTCGGTACGTGAACTGGGTACATGTACTACGGCTCCGGACTTATAACAGTTCTCCCAGTATGTGAACTGGTATGCATACTTTCCTGTATCCAGATTAATAGTAGTTTTATATCTTTCTAATAATCAATTAGAAACATTCTCGAATGAATCATAATTTAAGTCATTAACAATAAATTGTTCTTAACCAAATTCATCAAGTATTAACAAATGTTTTTAAGCATAAGTAGTCATATTTCGAGAACAATATTCAAGATAAAGTTGCCTCTAAATTTCTGTTATGCATGTGTTGTCTAATTTAGTCATGCGAAAATATCTCATAGATAGAAAGGTGAAAACTTTTAGAAATAGGTGGTTCAGTCTTCACTTACTTTATGATGTTGAAGTTCTCCAAAGCTCCTGTTGATCTTCGCCTTCAAACGGTAGAACGCAGTAATATCCGATTCTCAACTACACGTACACTTCTATCCTAAATCCGAGACCTGACTAAATGTAGACTAGTGAAAACACTGGGGGGTGCCAAATACACTACCAACTTTTTCGTAGGAAATATGTATGGACCAACTCAACACTACTCCGAGAGTAGAAACTCAATCAAGGAAAATGTCTAGAGTTATATATCTCTCTCTCTAGTTGTTAGAAAGTTTAAAGAACTGAATTCGTGAACCTAACTACACAGAGAGTTCTTGGATGGTACCAAAGACCAATATCCAAGGATCAATCAAGTCTTATCCAACTAACAAGGTTGGACCTAGCTACTTGTTAGACCACTGCTCAGTCGAACTCGCAAGCATTGCTATCTCAAGCGTGTTTTTCAAGTTTAGTTGATCAAAACTATATACTTGATTTCTAGTCTACTTATAGCTATTCTCGGATTAGGATAAAATGTGTAGTTGAGCTTTAGACATCAGGGTGTTCACCAATTGATCAAAACTATATACTTGATTTCTAGTCTACTAAGCAGCTTGGAGGAACTTCATCAACAAAAGGTATGTGGAGACTACAACTTATCTATCACTCAGAAGTCTATTATATTCTATCTTCTAATGAGACTAAGTCGTATAACTATATAGACTGTTACATTATATACATTTGATATTTCGAGCTGAGTTTATCTCGCTTATATATTTCTCGAAATATGTATTGGAAGCTTTTTGTTTTAGCTATGTTCATCATATTCTTGACGAGTTTAGTTGGAAATAATTTATTTGTTGGAAACTAAATATTAAGTCAAAAGATGATCATGTGAAAATTACCTTGAACATCTTATATGATTTGTGTGAGACAATCATTTGATGTTAACTTGGGAAGTTTCGTACCATTGTCGTCTTCTAAGGATGTTTCAATGATGGAAATGAGAGTTTAGAACAATTACCCATGTCTGGATACAACACAGTATGCGTACTCAGTATGTGAACTATTTTGTTATGGTTCAGGTCCAGAACTCTTGTTTTCGTACCTAGTATGCGAACGGATTTACTTGAGAAGGTCCGGAACTCTTGATTGCATACCTAGTATGCGAACGGGTTTACCTGAGTTGGGTCCGGGACCGGTTGTTCGCGAACCTGGTTTGCGAACATCTTGACTAAGCCAAGGTCCGGAGATGCTGTTCGCGTACCTGGTTTGCGAACACAGTGGTTAAGTTCTAAAATCGATTATGTATGATTCTCATACTCATGAACTAAAACATTTATGATTTAAGGAATGCAAATTAACTTTGCAAACCGTGGCTTAATGTTCATGAATTGATTCTTGTATAAGTACTTTGTACAATTACGAATTAATCCGATTTTGTTTCAATTTATTCATGTATATATCTATGAGATAGTGAACAGAATTGAACAACTCTATTTGAAACACAATTAGATTCATTTGATTATCTTTCATGTTTGATTGATCATCATATTTGGTCTAGAAGTGTTAGATGAATAAGGCTAAGACAAAAATGTTCACATGGCTAACTTCAGTTAACTATTATTGAGCCAACTCAATATACACGTTTATGTACGGTTACCCATATCTAAATATAAGTATATTTCATTTGTGTGTAACAAGCTAAGACCATCTAACGGTGGAGATTAATTGCTTAATTTCTAAGCAGACTTAGCTTGAATCTTAAATCAGGATTTCATCAAACGGTGAATATTGAATGCTTTGTTACTACGCTATCTTAGCTTTGATTGTAAGCAAACCTGATTTGAAGGACTATATATTATAAGGGAGAACTCTAGCAACTGGAAATCCTAATCCCAGCACTTTCCTGTGCCCTAGTTCCAAACTATAGTCGATTCTCATTTCACCTAGGTTTTTCCAAAACCATATTAGGTTAACGACTTGAAGACTTCATTTGGGATTCGTGAAGCCAGATCCAACTATTTTCTCTGTTACTTATTCTGATCTTACTTGGTCTATCGTATTGAGTTTTATCTTCTCTAAGATTTACTTGAGATTTATCTTCGATAAGTAAGATATAAAAAGTAATCACAACAGTTCTTCGTCTCAGACTCTTGTGATTCCGCAATAACTTTTTCTGTTAATCAGTTTTTCGTCCCAGACTCTAGGCTGCTCTTCGGGAGTATAAGACCGGATTATCGTTCACCTTGATTTATTAAAAGACGGAACAAAAACCGAATAAAGATATACATATCTGTGGGAGATAGATTTTTTTATAAGTCTTCGACTTTGGTTCGTAGCAACTCTTAGTTGTGGGTGAGATCACCTAAGGGAATCAAGTGCGCAGAATCCGGCGTGGTTCTAGAGGCGTAAGAAATGCGACTGTACCTTAATCGGTGTGAGACTTGGTTAGGTTAAACTACATTCCAATCCAAAGTTAAATTGTAGTAGGCCGGTGTCTGTAGCGACTTAATACAGTGTGGTGTTCAAAGATGGACAAGGTCCCGGGATTTCTCTGTACTTGCGGTTTCCTCGTTAACAAAATTTATGGTGTCTGTGTTATTTATTTTCTACATTATATTTGTTTATAATTGAAATATCACAGGTTGTATGTAGTTCAATCAGTTGATAAATCTGACCTTGTTTGTTGGATATAACTTGATTGACACTAGGGCATTAGTCTTTGGTACCGTCCAAGTTGTTTCTTATATCAATCAGGCTCACGGATTTCTATCAATTCGATTTGCTGATTGTATTGATAAATAGAGATAAATATCTTTGATATATTTCTTGATTGAGTCTCACTTTTAAGTTGGTGCTCTCGGAATTATATTTGAGTTTAGTCCATACATATTGCCGAACGAATTATTGGGTGTGGTTGTTATACTCCTGATGTGAAATTTGAAGTTGTAGTGAAAGTGGTGAGTAAAGTTCGTTCAACTCGGGCTTGTGAAGGATTTTTGAGAATTAAATAAAATTGTTTCAATAATAATAAGAAAATACCGAGACTATGGATTCCACCATTGACCAATTAATTGATAAACTCTAATCAATATTCATGCAATATTCTTCTTTAAAGTGATTCTAATATTTGCCTCTAATAGATTTTTGAAGTAGTAGTTGTAATCACAAAGCATGAAACATCAAAAGTTTTAAAACCTAGCATGTTCCATCAAAACAACTCACAACTACTCAATAAAAATCAATTTTTCTTTTAAGTTTTATGCAAATAATCATGTAAAATAATTGCAATAAATAATTAAAATAGAACTATACCACTTTTCATGGAACAATGGCTTCCTTCGTCGCCTCGGCTAAGGGGTTTAGCTCCTCATATTAATCGTGTTCTCAAAATACATCTTTGGTGTTCAAAAGTTGATTACAAGAGAGAAAAGAGTATACTGTAGTCGCTGAAAGTCTAGTACAGAGCTTCGGTGACTGCAGGATGATGCGACCGTAACTCGTTATCACTGAAAATAAGTCTGCCTCTGCAACTTTCTTTTTCCGCTGTTCTGTGTTCTTCGTCTTCTCCGGCAACAGCAGCAGCAGCAGAACCCGATCTTCTTCTAATGATTTTTCTGGCTTCTCTAAGGCTCTAAACTTTCCCCTAAGGTCTTGGTTACCTTCCTAGGACTCGAACCAACTTTTTTATACATAGTAGAGCAAAGAAAATTCGAGAATAACTTTGTTTTTTCCTCCACAGCAAGTTGCGATATTTCTTTTTTTTCTTCTGTTTCACATGTTCTCAGCTGTCCAAACTCCTCCCGTGATAGAAACAAATCTCTAAGAAGAGTTTCCTTCCTCTTCTTCACGAAAGTTTCCAAAAATAAACCAAGAAACTTGCCCAAAATAAACCGTGATATTTTTAACCTTTTTTCGCTTCCAATTCGAGTTCTAGCCACTTTGGATCCATTCCAACACCCTTACCTCGCCTGTTAAGTCCATAGGAACAAACCCAATCAAATTCAGCCCTTTAATCTCCCTAAAAATCGATCAACAATCCATCCACAAAATCGTCTGTTTTCTGAAAATTTTCCCGCCAATTTTCTGTTTTTGAAAACGTTAAGAAATGTGACCTCCCCCTATCCAGTCCCGGTCTGTGCTTAGCAGCTGCTTGGAAATGGGTTACCCCTTATCCAAAATGAGAGTCTGAATAGCAAATGTCCTCCCAGGAGCCTTTAACAACTTTTCGAGCCAATTTTGCCGCAAAAGCCTATTTTTCCAAAAACACCTACAAGGGATAAAATACCAAAATTAGTACAAAAATGGGTACTAACACTATACATAAAAGAGATGAAAATAGACACATAAATGCGTCTATCAAACCGCTTTTTCACTACTGTGATTGATTAACGCACAACCTGTGATATTTCAATTATAAAGATAAACATTATAATGCGGAAAAAGAAATAACACAGACACTAGAAATTTTGTTAATGAGGAAACCGCAAATGCATAAAAACCCCGGGACCTAGTCCAGATTGAACATCAAACTGTATTAAGCCGCTACAGACATTATGCTACTACAAATTAACTTCGGTCGAGAATGTAGTTGAGCCCGAACTCAGTCTCCCATTGATTCAGGTACAGTCGCGCTCCTTACGCCTCTTGAAACCCAGCAGGACTTCGTGCAATTAATTCCCTTAGACGATCTCACACCAACTAAGATTTGCTTCAACTCAATTGAAGACTTTAAACCAAATATGCCTCCCAAAGATTAAGCATATACATGATTTCTTGATTTACGATCTAAACGGATGATCAGATCAAATGAAATATCCAGGTGATGGTGAAAATACGAGGGTACCAAAATACACCACAATCTTTTATTTATTCACCTATAAATCCTCTTACCGAAAGTGATCGTCTATGGACAAAGTCGAGACAATGCAATAAATTGATATTCACACTTTGTGTGATTGTCTATGGATACGAGATCGAGACAATACGACAACCAAAGTGTGATACTTGATAATAGGTTCAGACTTAACCAAACTCTATAGGATCACTATCAAGTATATACGGAGTTAACGTTTGTGTAATTTACTTTAAATTATATAAACAAATATAATTGCGGAAAATAAAAGTAAATCACATAGCAAGATTTTGTTAACGAGGAAAACTGCAAATGTAGAAAACCCCCGGGACCTAGTCCATAATTGAATACTCTCAGAATTAAGCCGTTATAGAAAATCTAAACCAACTTCGTATAGTTGAGACCAAGCAACTACCCCTAGTTCACATAGTTTCCTTAGTATCCCTGCGTTTCCGACTTCGATGAGTGCACGCACTGGAACAATTCCTTTGGATCGTATTCCAAACAGTAAAGGAATAAAAAATCTGTTTGGTAACAACTCTTTCGATTCTTTCAAGATAAAGATATCTCAAGTCATACGCAAAGGCTCTTCCATTTAATCTAATAAACTTCTTTCCCTGGTTAGATCAATCTATCCAATAACTACAAAGTAGTCAAGTTTAGATTCGCAATCAATCGACATAGATTCCAACAAGAAACTATAAAGTGATGCCGATCTCACACAACTAATCAATCGAATAAATCCGATTCTAGTTGGATCCCAGCCGATCAAGGTTTGTGCACACCCAAAGATATGATAACTAAATAAGAAATCTTCTTTATCTTCAAATCTTCTTTAATCTTCAATAAACACCTGCACAACACCACTTGAATCTCTTGTGATCAATCACACACAGAACGGAGTCTGTTAACAATGGATTATCACAAGATGTCTTTAGATCTATAAGCAGTTCTAAAGATCCCGTCGATACTTCGATCTAGTTTGAGTGAATCTTATATCAGAAGAAAAGATTCTCAAGAATAAACAATCTAGGTGCAATCAAAGTTTCAACATCCGTTAGTCAATCAAATCAATCGAAAACTAATAACACTGCAATTATCTAGTTTCCCACCAATGGTACTTGTAGAGCTTCTTGATTCCTTAGAAGTCTTTAAACGAGAGGTCGTAAGATATTTTGCCTAATAAGGGGAGGAGATGTCACCAGCACATAAGATACAGAGAACATGAAATGATAATGGAAGGGTATTCAAAAAGAGAGGGAGAAAATCAAGCAGCTTTCGATTTTTTCATGGTCCTCCAGAGGTGGATTTTGCGACAAATCCTAACTATGCTTTCCAACTAGTAGACCCAACATCATTGGTTGAACCTCCACCAGGATTTGAAAACTTCAAGAAACATACTAGACCAACAAGGAAAATTCATCTGGCCAAAGTTCAAGGGAGGGTCTCAGCTGAAATGCCTCAGAAGAACACAAGAAAGAGAAGACACATGAGGAAGACAAGGAGGTGGCCTTTTTTAATGGCAAGCAAGGAAAAATTACACTTATCATTGAGAAAGATACTGGAAAGAAGAGCTACAAGTTTGAATCATATAAGAGTTCAAAGCATTGCCCTGGAATATCTAAAATATCAATCACAGAAAAAAGGGAAGGAGCAAGTCAGGAAAGAATCAATGCTATGATCAACAACAATGCAATCTCCATAGAGGTTGAAGAAGGCAGGCTAAACTCATCTAAGAAGACACAGAAAAAATTGGCAGTGGAAAGAAGAGACTAACCATGAGGAGGAGAAGAGCAAATGTAAAACTTGCTACTAAAATGCGGAAATCAAACTATGAGAAGAATCTGATTAAAGCTATGCTACATATCACAGCTCAAAAGCAAAGAAAAATGAAGGAAAAAGCTAGCAATATGGACTTTGAACTGAGTCCCTCTCTCAAACTTCCACATCAATTATATCAGAAAAACCATGAAGACCAGGAAAATAGCCAAACGATCCCAACACACAATATTCAGTGCACTCAAATCCAACACCAAAATCCTATTCACTCACATGTTAGAGCAACTAAAGGCCAACCCAGCAACCATCCAGCAAAACTGCTCCCACAATCCATATCCTTACCATCTCAAAAACAGACACAAGGTCCTACAACTGATATACCATCTAGGCAAACTCCCCCTACTGCAATGGGTAGAAACTTGGAGTCAAGCAGAGAGAAACTTCAGATGCATACCCTCAAAATATGCAACAAAACACAGTATGAGAAATGGGTGAGGACTATAGACTCAAACACAGGAAATGGTACTGCTAGCTCAAGCAATTTGGGAAGGATCTTGGAGGAGAACCAGGTAATACACAATCTAGTAATTCATTCAATCTGTCATTTAAGATTACAGTACAAGCTGTTTCAAATTATGTCTCTAAATATCCTTTTATGGAATTGTCAAGGTTTGAACAAAAATACAAAGTTGTATCTTCAAAACCTAATCAAAATCAAAATCCAGATGTACTATTTTTACAGGAAACTAAACATAATGAATCTTACATTAAACCCTTTATCAAAAAACTTCAATACCTGGATATGATTGTCGTTGAACCTACATGAGTTATTGGTACTGCATGAGGATTAGTTCTGGCTTGGTTTTCAAAAGTTTCAATTCAATTGATTAATAGATCTGATAATCAAATAGATGTTGTAGTCACAAATAGGTCTAGAAACTTTGAATGGTTGATGTCTGCAGTTTATGGTTGTCCCTATAAAATTAAGAAACACCTCAGTTGGACTTACTTCAATAATTTAGCAGCCACAGTAGATCTTCCATGGATGGTGATAGGAGATGAATTTTGTGATAACGGAGAGTGAGAAGAAAGGGGGAAAGAAATTGAACAATGAAGAGAAGCGAATTTTCACCCAATTGATGGATGAAACGGGTCTAATGGATATGGGTTTTGCTGGATATGAGTTTACATGGTCCAACAAGAGAAATAGAAAAGCCTTCATAGAAGCTAGACTTGATTGTGTGTTATCAAACCCGGAGTGGTTTGATTTGTTCCCTAGAGCCATAGTCTACCACCTGCCACCGATAGGGTCTAACCATAGCCCTACCCTTCTGAGCAATGTTTTTAAAATCTCACGAGTTGACTCGTACAATTCGCTCCAAAATTTTGATTTTCGATTCAACTCGCACAGGTGAATCATAAGAATTGGGTAGATTCTTATTAAGATGCGATTTTTGACCAGTCATACCAATTTTGACCAACCAATTTTCCTTCCTAACGGTGATATATTTAAATGTAAATGAAAAAGTAAGTACCGGGAGGTTCGAACCCAACACCTACTGTCCATTAGGCTTTGGAGTTATCCACTGTGCCACTCTAAACTGTTTGAAAATAGCTAACTTCCAGTAAATATATACAGATTTTATAATTTGAGTTTCCTAAATATAAATTCTCTATAAGAGTTCACTATATATCACACATAAGGTAAAATAAAAATGACAATGAATCTAAATTCACGATTCGATTCTTAAAATTAGAAAAACGATTTGCGTTGCGATTCACGATTTCACAACCTTGCTTCTGAGTACTTCCCCGTGCTGGAAGGATGGAGCTAAACCATTTAAGTTATTTGGAATTTATTTACAAGACCCATCCTGCTTTAGAGTCATTGAAGAAGCTTTGGCTCTTGAAATTGACGGCTCACAAGCCTTTAGGTTTGTTTCTAGGCTTAAGAATGTGAAAAAACAAATTAAAATTTGGAATAGAGAGTGTTTCGGAAATATACAAAATAATATTAAAAACATAAACCAGACTCTCTTACATGCTAAAAACATTCTGAAACATCAAGAAAATCGCTCTAGAGTTAAACTTATTCAAGAGGACCTGGAAAGTTGGTACACCTTTTAGGAGGCTTTTCGGAAAATAAAAGCCACTGATAATAATCTGAGTCTAGGGGATAAAAAATACTGGTTATTTCTATTCGTCGGCTAAATACAGAGCAAAAAAGCTAAGGATAGAAGCAATTAAGAAGGAAAATGGAGAATAGTGCCATAATCGTGTGGACATTGAGGATACTTTCTTTAAGCACTTTAGTAATATGGCCTCCTCCACGCAACCAGTAATCCAAGACCAAATTCTGAATCTAATACCTGAGAGTATATCAGAAGCAGATAACTTAAAACTGCTAAGAATCCCAACTGAGCTAGAGATTAAACTCGTGGTCTTTGACATGCACCCCGATAAATCCCGAGGACCTGATGGTTTCCCGGCGGGATTTTATCAAAAAAACTGGTACCTTCTCAAAGAGGATGTTACTAAATTGATTCAATAATTCTTTCAATCCAAACATCTGCTAAAGGAGATTAATGCTACTTTCATAACTCTTATACCCAAAAAAGAGGCCCCGAAAACCCCAGCTGATTTCCGCCTTATATCCCTATGTAACACTATTTACAAAATTATCTCAAAATTACTTGCAAACAGAATAAAACCCTTTCTTGATAAATTCATATCCCGATATCAATCGGCTTTTGTCCCTGGCAGGAAAATTACGGATAATATTGTTATAGCACATGAAGTCATACACACTATGAGAACTAAGAAAACCAAAAAGAGTTATATGGGCTTAAAAATAGACATGTCAAAGGCTTTCGATAGAGTGGAGTGGACTTTCCTGGCGGCTGTTATGAAAAAACTAGGTTTCTATGAGGAATGAATAGGCCTAATTATGCAATGCATCGGTACTACTACAAGTGCCGTTTTAATCAACAGATCCCCATCTAGCTTCTTCAATCTCAGTAGAGGGATTCGTCAAGGAGACCCGTTATCTCCTTATCTTTTCATAATTTGCATGGAAAGCCTTTCCAGAGTACTCCTTGAAGCAGAAAAGAAAAAAATGGATTAACGGGGTGAAATTCTCTAAGAATTTTTCACCATATCATATCTTATTTCTGCTGATGACTGTCTCATCTTCACTAGGGAAAGTAAGAAATATTGTAGAAGACTGTTAAAGATTCTTGAGATGTTTAGTGTTGGCTCTGGACAATTAATAAACTACAAAAAATCAGGGATATTTTTAGCAAATCTTTGTCGAACAGCAAGGCTAGATATATCATAGAAATTCTCAAGGTAGGCAGAATCAAATTAGATGATAAATATCTGGGGGTACCTTTGTTCACCCATATGTCTAAGATTCAATGTTTTGAATCTCTAACCAAAAAACATCAATGTCGATTGGCCGGATGGTCTGGAAAACTCCTCTCGGGGGCAGGAAAAGGAGTTATGATAAAACATGTAGCGGACTCTCTAGCCATGTACCATATGACCTGTTTCATTATACCAAAAACAATCTCAAAAAAAAAAGGATAGACGTAATAGGGCGTACTGGTGGGGTCATTCAAGAGAGAATGGTAAAGGTCTTTGTCTTAAAAAATGGGTTTCATTTTGTGTCTCAAAAGAAAGTGGGGGTCTAGGTTTTAAAAACTTTGAATGTTTCAACAAAGCTCTAATCACTAAAACTTTCTTGGGAATGATTCAAAAGAAAGTGTGGGTCTAGGTTTTGTTAAGTGAACTGACCGAAGGTCTTTCCATTTCATTATCTGGTCATCAATGAATCTATGCTTCATTCAGTCCTTCCTCACATCCAGATTTAAGTGAAACTGGCGTAGTTTTCAGAACGACGCAGAAAAACCAAAATTGGATTCTCATAGAATGGATTGAGATTAAACTTTCCCAGTTCCAACCAATTGCTAGCTGTGTGCATTGCATTTTAACAGACTAGTGTGGAAAACTATAACTAGAACACCGCTGCCACGGTGGGGAGGGTCGACCGAAGAAAAATGAAACAAATAACAATTTTCGCCGGTAGGCATATACTACCTTCGTTTCAGGAAAAGCGATATTTCCATAGTTTCATTTTGCCTAATAATAGGTCAAATTGATAAATTGATCACTTTTCCTGAAACAGAGGGAAATTGAAAAGGTGAAAGTATCACCCTGAAACGGAGTGAAAGTATCACTTTTCCTGAAACGGAAAATTAGTCGATGCATAAACCAAAATATGGCTGCATAATATGTTACGTATCCTTTGAGGTGATTTGCATAATGGCTATGCATTGAATTTTCGAAAACTATGCATAAAGTGAAAGTATCATTTTTCTTGAAACGGAGGGAGTACATCGTTTTATTAGTTGCAACGAAAATTAGTTACATGCATAAACCAAAATATGGCTACATAAAGTATTATGTATCCTTTGTGGTGGTTTGCATAATGGATATACATTTAATTTTCTAAAATTGGGCCTAAAATGGTAAATACCTCCAAATTTTTCGTAAAAAGTCTAAATTTGATATTATTGTTCGTACTCATTGCGTAGATTTTTTTATTACCTTTCCAACGAGATAAAATTTGTAAAATTCCAAGGCACGGATTTTTAGATATGTTATATTAAAGTTTGGTTGCCAATTATACCCATAAAGAATATGATACATAAGGAATTATAGTAATTGGACTAAAAGGGAGGGATATTTTGGTATTATCAAGTGCACACTACCAAAATCTTTTTATGAAATTACAAATTTATGTGAGGTTTCAATTTACAAAACAAATGGCCATAAAAGGGACTCCCTCCCTTCGGGCCCTCCGGTCGGCCGGTCCAATAACTACTTATCAACAAATGCTTTCGCTAGTATCTGTTATTGGACGTCTACAGGTATTTTTATTTGGATTGCTTAATGAAGCAGATGTGGCAGCAAAAAACTGTACAGGCAGCATCAGCAGCGACAATATTGATCAGATAACAAGTCAAAGTCCATGCTTCGGTTCAATGTCTAAGAAGAACTTAGAACTGGTCCCCTAATCAGATAACAAACTCCCCTGTCAGTTTCGTTTTCTGACTTTTTACTCACCAATGACGTGAAGCCGCCTGACCAACTTGCCCTTTAGTTTCCTGACTTCGCATTTGAGAGAATTTCTTAAGCATTTCTTTAGCTATCTATATTGAATACTGATCTTGTCCTATGTTAGCTTCCTCGTCTGTATACTATGAATCAAAATTGCGAATCTCATCTAGGTTCTTCCTGCTCTCAATGGCGGGCCAGGACCAACCTCCTGCTTAACTACAAAATTGGTGAAATTCACTGCGCTCCTAAAAAAATGCAACAGAGAAAAAACAGTACTCGGAAAACAGATCAAGGCTTTTGGACAGAGCTTGATTAACCAATTTAGAGTTCTTAATTTCACCAGGTTTAACAGTTCCAACATTCATCTTCCAGAACTCAGATCCAAATACCATCAACTGTTGATTCGAATTCAAGTGCACTCGGTAAAATAACACATTAAGATTCAACTGAGAAAACTCAGTATAATAACTAAGCCAACCCTTGGACTGAAGTGGATTCCTACATAACACCCATAGTGATAGTAATACCAAATCCAACTCAACAGCATTCGATCCACCACTCCACATTATGTTATCTATCTAAGCAAGCTCGCATTATCTTCCACTATTGTTCAAGGACCCACCAGCGCATCCACAAATTGAATAACCAGAAACAGAGAAAAGCAAAAGCAGATCAAAAGCGAAAAAAGAAAGTGGGTGTAAAGACAATGCTAATCAAAAAATCAACAGGCTTTTAACTTGGTCACGCCAAAAATAATAAAGTAATATAATAAAAATAATAATAATTGGATGAATTTGTAAAATTTCATTGCACACCATCACCAAAGGAATATGCAACCAGCCAGATATACATGTAAACCTCGTTGTTTCCCCAATTACAATCATTCCGGAAAGAAAAGATTACAGTATAACACAGAAGACCATTCAACTGATCAGGTCAGAGCACATTAAAATTATGGCCCTAATGAAAATACACTTGCACTCTTCTTCTGCTTTCTCCCTAGACTTCATGTGTTTTAAACAATAAAGAAAAGGAGGAATGTGCACCCCAGAGACAAGGTCCAATACTTAAAACTATTTAAAACCAAAAGAGACAAGGAAAGAATTTGTTACAAACAATGGCTTTTGTTTCAAAGCTCTTTAATTACTTTCCCTTATCCTTACTATAAAACAAAATAGACAAATGAGTTAAAAAGGACCAATAATTAAAAGATTAGGAGGTATCAGAGAAGTACCTAACCAGGACTAACATTAAAGTTCACCCCTAGATAGGTTTCTATTTCCGACTTCTCAGTTGACGAGCAATAAAATTTTATCAAAATGAATTTCCTATCCAACATTCCCTTCTTTGATCCTTCCAACATTCCCTTCTTTCTTACCAGCAATCCAAACAAATATAGTAATTATATCTACTTTTTTTTATTCCTCTCCATTTAGTAGTATCCTAATATCATCCCAGTAAAAAACTGAGAAATTTGACACTAAGCGACGAGCTGATCCAGCTGCATCTGCTCAAGCCAAGCTCCTAAAACTGTGTTGTCGACAGACTCGTTTTGCAAGTTAGAATTTGAACCCTCACCAGATGGTGCAGGGGGAGAAGAGGGTATCACTTTACCTTTGATTTCTGGTGGAGATTCTTTGACAAGTGAGTGAACCCATGATAGATCACGCTCCTCCACACCATTGTGCCCAGGCTCAAGTGAATTTGATCTTCGTAAATGACCCAATTCATCTCCTTGAACTCCCCAATCTAGTTTCCCATTGGGGGATCCCCATTTTGTCCAAGATTTTACAGGAGATCCAACAACTGCAGATGAATTCGATCCAAGATCCCGAGCGCTTAGACTACGAAGCTGCTGCTGCTGCTGCTGCTGCTGAAGTTTCTCGCGCTGAGAAAACACAGATAATCGAGCACTACCTGGTGAGATCGGTTCCATGTTATGAGGAGACATCCTACCTGGAGAACCATAGGATGCTTGTAGCATGGAGTAATCAACATTCTTAGGAGAGAATGCATTTGTATTGATTGGTGATAACATGCTCTGTTGTTGCTGGAATTGACTAAGGACAGCAGATTTGTGAGACGGGGAGAACACACTTGATGATGCAGCCTGGTCAGCGTACCTTGGAGATCTAGTAATTTCAGCTGAGAAGAGCTCTTCTAGGTTGGACGGTGTAAGAGTTTTCGTCCTGATGGGGATGTTTAACGAAGAAGAGCTTAGGCGTTGTTGCTGTGAAAAACAGGAAAGTTCACTCAAAAGCTGATGTTGCTCCTGTAACATGCTATACTCCTCAGAGGGAATATCTCTGGCATTGAGAGATGATCTCAAGCGACTGGATTGAAGGTTGCTTCCAGGAAGATGCAGAGCTGGGACATTCGGCTGTGGCCATGCCAAGGATGAGTGAGAAATGCTGTTCGCTGATGGAGACATAGGGGAAGCAAATGGTGAAGGCGACATTACTGAAGCTGAAGACGGAGATGCAGGATAGAGATTCATGGCAGCGGCCATGTCCATGGCTACAGCACTGGACCTTGGAGAAGGAACAACAGAGCCACTAGACATGTACAGTGGTCGAAGCTCCTCAGATATATGGGCAAAGAAGCAAACTCGGCGAGTACAACTTGTTCCATCTTTGCAAAGGCGTGTCCTGTACTGTGCAGGGTGAAGCCAGCACTCAAAAACCCCATGGGCATATTCACATAGATCCCCTCTCCTGCATGCACCCTTTCGAAAATCTGGACATGGCACACAGCTGTAATGAAACTTTCTCGGGTCTCTTCGCCTGGCATTTTCACCGGGATGAACAAATGGGCATTCAGTCCAGTCATGTGAATACGCTCTGGAACATGGCCGAATCTTAAAGGAAAACATTCGAAACTCATCACTTGAATAAATGCTGTTTCTGATATCAGGAAGAGAAGGGTCAACTGGGTATTCTTTCTTCTCTGAATTTGCAGACATATGAAGATCATCAACATTCATGGTCAGAGAGCCAAGTAAATCTGAAACAGAAGATGGGGAACCATTTTCAGGGGAGGACGGGTTGGAACGGATGCAGGCAGTAGAAATTCGAAGATTGCGTCCAGTAGCGGAAACATCTGAACCAGTGTCAGCAAGAAGGGTCTCTAAAGAAGCTTTTAAGTTCGGTAGTTTTGAAGAAACGACAATAACATCAGCAGCGCGACAACCATTAGCATCAACTAAACTTGCATCAGCACCAGAAAGTAAAAGTAAATTCACGACTTCATCAGCATTAACAGATCCACCTGATGCAGCACAGTGAAGGGCAGTGCTCCTATCCGGGCCGCAAGAACGATTTACATCAGCCTCAGTAAAAGAGAGGATGAACTTAAGAACATCCACACTACCATAAGTTGCTGCAACCATTAACGGTGTTCTATGCTCAAGAACCATCTGCTTCGAACCTTTTTTACGTCCATACCAGAGACCAATTTGATTAACAGCAGAGGCATCACGTTCAACCAATTGTTTAAATTCATCAAGGTCATTATTAGCGGCAAGCTCGAGTAAACTAGAGTCTTCAGTTTCAGACGTCAACTGGTTCATACTTCTGGTGGGTGATTTCGTTTCTTCCGAAGCAGCAGCTGATGAAGAAGATGATGAATTAGATTGTGTTGGTTCTGGACCAACACACATTCTTTGAATGAATGGACTTTACCTGATAAGAAATGATAATCATATGAGAACACAATCAAAATCATAGAAACAACCACATCTATGCTCATATATAGAATAATAATCAGAAACGAAAGACATGCTTCATATAACAAAAATCATCACATGTAAATATGAACAACCACAAGACAGAAGAACATTAGTATTAGAATGAAGAAGGGGAAACATACATATGCATTAGAAAACTGGAAAAAGACACATAAAAAGCGAAAATAATCCAATTCCTAAAATGAACTGTAGTGTTTTACAGATTGAATAAATAAAAAGATGATCAAACAAATAGGTGTAGTGTAGTGTAAAGAAAAGGATCTCTTTGTACATAACAAAAAAAAAACTAAGGAAGTGATATTTTTAGTCAACAAGTATTCAACCACCACTGAATGACCTAAAGAAAATTACAGGACATTTTAGCCAAATTAAGAAGAATAATGACCTAATTTTAGAAACACTTATCTATCAAGCAATCACTGTTTTAGACATCAAGAAAGCAAATGAATCTAATTTAAAACATAGAAATAAAAGAAATGAAATAGTAGAAAAGGAAATGATAGATCTTAGGAGAATTCTTGGGTAAAGATAAACCCAGAACTCAAAAAACTGAACTTTCTGAACTAAATGATAAAAGAAATTACAGTTACAGACTAAAAAGAGACTGAAGAAGATCATCATGTTTATTTTTCCTAAGAATTCTCTACAGAGGGATTTGGTCAACTGGAAATAACACCATAAGAAGAAATAAGTACTGATCATGAGAAATGATCACTTTACTAGTTTATTCACAATGATCAGTATTCACAAGAAAAAATTCAAACTTTCCAAAACTGAAAGCAGGATTAGAAGTTTTTACCTTAGCTTAGGTATCCAGATTTTGAAGAGAAAAATATGCCTGAAACACAGCGAAAATACCTCAATAGATCTATCTATAGTTCAGAAAGAATTCTTTGGGTAAATAGTCTAAAATGTCCTCAAATTAAACGCTGATTTACTGATGTGTCCTCTCGCCCTTGTTTTTGCCGTATTCCTCCGACTTTATCTCCGGTCCGGAAACATGAGACCTTCATTTGTCGGTCAAAGCACGTGGAAAAAGTCCATTCCTCGTGAAAGGTGATCATCTAGTAGACGTAAGACGAGTGCTAAATGGCAAATTAAACACACACCGATCGGGTCCCATGCATAACACCGACCCTCACAAAACTGCATTGGGAACATTAGGTTAAGGCTCGACTCACGGGTTACCCATAAAATCAAACTCTTAATTAAAAGAAGTTTAAATCTAGGGCCCGAAATATTAAAAGACGTTGATACCCTTATACATATTGTCAAGCCCATAATTAAATAAAATTTAAATTTAAGCCCAAAATTATTAAAATATAGTGTGATGATGTTTCAACCACCTCCGACCACCACAGCCACCGCCAACCACCTCGGACCACCATCAACCACCTCCGACCACCACCGACCGCCACCTCCGATCACCACCACCCGCCACCTCCGACCACCGTCAGCTACCTCCACCACCGCCAACCATCTCCCGTCACCACCGCCGACCACCACCAACATATGGCATGTGTATCCAAAAGTTACACATGCATATGGCATGTGTAATGCAAAGTTACACTTGCATATAGATGTGTACTCAGTAGTTACACATGTATATGCAGAAGTTATACATGCGAATGACATGTGTATCTACAAGTTACAGATGCATATGGCAAGTGTAATAAAAGTTACACAGACATATGGATGTGTACTCATTAGTTATACAACAAAACTACACATAGAAAATACATGTATTACTTTAATATTCATTTACAATAATTTGTCTGTTTATCAATTATAGTAATTGCTTGTTATACATAACAAACGAGTCAAAACACTAGATATGTAAAACGAAATCATCGAAATAAGCCACTATATCTTAGAAATAAGCCACGACATCCTACAATAGAAATGTTCTCTTCCCTTCTTGTCTTCCTCGATTCCAAAATGCTTGGATATTTGCAAGAAGATAAACACCCATGGGATTAGGTTGGGATGGAAGAAAAAAAACAGAATTTCTAGAGCATATGCCATGTAACCAACTTAAAGTAATCCGAAAAAAATTATAAACATACTAACCAGTTGCAACTGTCCCTAAGACTCCTGCCAGGACACCAGCAATGTTGGGCAAACCAAGCAGCAATTCTTGTGCAGACATAAGGAAAGGCAAACAGATGAAAACCAAATCCAAAGTGCAAACCACTAATGAAGCGCATTAAAAATATAAAACCATGGCTCACAAAAACTATACACGAATGATATTAAGACTCACCGCATACCGAGGACCAATATCTTGATGGTTGGAATATAGATCAGGTTGTGAAAATGCATCAACTCCCTATATTAAATGACATGTCCAAAAAATTAAATCCAAGCATGCTTGCAAAACCGATTCAATTATCGATAGTTGAGGCAGTTGAAAAAAGTAAACCAACTAAAAAAACTTGGACAAAGTTCATACATAGGCAAACTCTACTGCATGAAATGAATAAAAATTATTAACCTACCAGTGCCATAGGCATGTGTAATCGGCAGTTACACATGCATATGGCATGTGTAAGCCGCAGTTACACATATCATAGGCATGTGTAACCGGAAGTTAAACATGCATATGACATGTGTAAGCGGCAGTTACACATTAGTTTTATGGCTCGTGTACCTGGCACGTACAATTTACAGTGTGATCTAATTAGACTATGCATCTTATTGTACAATTTACAGTGTCATCCAATCTGCATGATATACCATTCCATAAGAGCTTGCAAAAAAAAACACGTAGACTTTTTATCCTATCCAATTAGCATGTGTATCTAAAAGTTACACATCTAGTTAGCATGTGTAACTGGTACCTACACATCCATTTAGCTTGTGTAAGTAGAAGTTACACATCTAGTTAGCATGTGTAACTAGTAGCTACACATCCACTTAGCTTATCAAGTTAAAAATTCGCTAATCTCGTCACATAAAGTTCAAAAGATTTAAAATGTTTCAATCAAAGATAAGCATATTACATTAGTTTTCACCTAAGAGTATTCATGGAAGATATATAGTAGCTAAGATACTATAAAGGGATAATGAATACTTATATTTAATGTGATACATTGTGTAACCACGGATGTTGATGAGATCATTAGTCGTTATATTAAGCTAGTATTCATTGTGAATCGACAAAGTCGTCATCACTAATGGATGTTCTGTTGAGAACATAAACTGATATGGCGGAAAAAAACCTACCTCAAGTATTTGATGTACTCTTCAGTTTCAAAGGTGCCAAATTCTGGTTGTAGAAGAGCAGCAACAACTAAACCAGTTGGAACACTGTGTTAACCTGTTGGCCCAAAATGAAGAAGAGACAAAAAAATATCAATTTAGCAACTCGGTAAACCAGAGACTGCAACTTGCTAAGTAACGATAACTCTTTAGGATCTAAAGAAACATTCCATTCATGTGCTCGAGAAATTATAGCACATTGAACCACGGTCTTCAATATTATGTTAACATTCCCAATTTATAAAATTCTTATTCCTAGAACCTCGCATCTCTCTCTTGTATGATGTGCAATGTGCAAATAGTCTGATTGCGAATTCTATAAAAAAACATTCCCTATTTCATGCATTTATCTGTCAGTCCTACTGATAAATGTTTTTCAGTAGGACAATGGTAATTCATCAAAGGTTTGTAACCAATCATTCAATCATAACATACACTTTATACTAAGACATACATACCTTTGGACAGAGATGACCATATAGTGATGTTCTTCATATAAGTCAAAGCAGGATCCTTGTATTGCTAAAAAATTCCATTCAGGTTAGTCTGAAGAGCATGCCTGGTCCGAATTGTTACAGAAGCCAGCTGGTTATCTGATTCATCGTTGCCAAACTCCCATAAAAATTCTTCAATATTGATTGATTTTTAATGTTAAATCAACCAATATAGCTGCACAACTGTAAACACACACCATTGTCAGTTCATTTATGTAACATGAATCTAAATTACCCATGCATATCCAACACATACAAAATGTATGTGTAATCATTAGTTACACACCCAATTAACATGTGTAACTAGAAGCTACATGTCTATTTAGCATGTGAAACAAAAGCATAGCCAAATTAACCAGTATGGAACTATCATATTACTAAAGTTATGCAGGAAACCTATGAAATACTATGGCAAGGAGTTTAAACAAACCTATAATATGATAAGTTAGTATTGAGAGATATGCAGACAACAACCAAAAACTTTAATTTGCGAGAAATTAAGCAGATAATATGAGATCTAGTAGTTGATTAGTGTTCCTAGCAAATAACCTGCTAAAGCAAGAATTTCATCTGTTGAAACCATTGTATGTTCTGCATCAATATCATCTTCTCAGGATCCTCATCATAATTCTCCTCACCACTGTATGAGTATCACACAACGTATTATCATACAACGTCTTATCTGTTTGAGTATGATTGTTTCTGAAACTTCAACGCTCAAGTCCATCCTTACCCAAACTCCTTGCTACGGTTGTGTGCAACACAGCAGCTGCAGCCTTACCTCCTTTATATCCTTTGAAGTCCATCCTTAACACATAGACTTTATATCCTCAGCAGGTGTATCCATAAGTTACACATCTAATTAGCATGTGTAACTAGTAGCTACACATCTATTTAGCTTGTGTGCCTAGAAGTTACACATCTAATTAGCATGTATAACTGTTCCAAAAAAGGTCAGCTAAGGATACAAACCTGAAACACAGATACTGAAACATGAAAGTCAAGTTCTCAAGATCACTTACAGAACCCCAAGAGGAGATAATATTTTACCAATAGATGGATCGTGTCAAAGCCATAATAATTTTTCAACGAATCAGCAGTACTAGTACCAACACTACTTACAATTTTCCTGATGAAGCTTTCGTCTTTGCAACTACCTTGCAGCAGATGGATCGTACCAAAGCGATGGCTGCAGTTAATGTATAAAGATGAGGTCAATTCATGAACTATCGCATCCTTGACAAGGTGGTTAAACAATAAAGACTTCAAACAGATGTAAACGGGAAAATGAGTTAAGTGAACAAATTATTCCATACCTATATCATCACCTACATTCCCACAAAGTGGATGATTGAGAGCAGTAAGGAAGACAAAAGAAAAGTATTAGATTACGTACCTAAGTGATTGGCATTACAATCAATATGTCCATGCTCTTTTTGCTCAGAAAAAACTCAATTTATTCTCATCCTCGACCTAAAACTCGCATAGTTTTAGTTTTGCTTACTGCCAATACCAAATTCCGAAGTTCATACTACTTTAGCTCAAGTTCAGCTTATCTGCAATGAGGAAAAAACTTGTATGTCAACAAAAGAGATGTTACTTAGATACTCAAAAGTTGAAGCACTTAACTATGTTACTTAGATACTCAAAATTGAACAAAAATCTATTAGCAAAAAAATTAACTTAACCATGCTCAAACAGAAATAATCCTAGGATTAGATTTTTAATACCTTGTGAAGTTCAGTACCAGATAAAAACTGATCAACTTCATCTAAATCCCAAACCAAAGGCAAATACTCACTATCTGGTAGTAACTGAAGATAACCAACCCAATTAGAAGCTTCACCAATACTTTTCTCATACATTAAGACAACTGAAAGTCCTAATGATTCAGCTAATCCAGATTCTCCAATTATGTCTTTAGTTAATGACGTTTCATAGTTAAACAAGCATTTATAGGTATAATAGCAACTAAATTTCCTTCGTTTAAATCAAATATGGCTTTTACTGAAATCAAAGACATGATACCTGATTTTTGGAAAGGATCTGATGCAACATTCCATAGACAGTGCTCTCCTTCGACAATATCATACCTGTCAAATTCTGAACTCATCACACAAATTCAATAACATAAAATCTAAATACCTCAAATTAACTGTAGCATAAACTGAAATCAGATAATTACCTATGACGACTGTCACCACCACTTTTTAGCAAACGATCATCATGCATACAGCAAAAGCTCAAAATGGTTCATCCTCTTTCTTCTCACCTTCTCCTTCAATTTTATCCACTTATTCTTCAACCTCTACATCACCATTATCAAAAATCAACCCTATAAAATCAAAATCGAAATAAATAAAACAACAAATCGATCCTAATAAACTACATCAACAATAACAAACAAAACTTACCTAGATTAAAAATACGAGAATCGATTGATTTCAGGAAAAATCATGGTGTTCTTCTCCTCTGATCTGAATAGAATCAATCAAAACTAGGGAAAGAGAATTAATAATGAGGAAAACCCAACCTGAAGTAGCATCGAACCAACTTAAACCACTTGATTGAATCAAAAAAGAATCCAGTTGTTCTTCTTCTTTACCGATCTGAATAAAATATACCAAAACAAAAACTAGATCAGAACTAAATGGAACTAAAATTAACTCGAATCTTACCTGAATCTCAACCTAACTGTTGAAGATGATATTCTTCCACTCTTCTTCGAATTGAAACTTCTCTTATAGAATAGTTATTGTATTCATCGATTTAGATATCAAATCGAATGATTTCTGAATCTCGAAGCTAGATCTATAGATCGAATCAACCATTTCTCATATTAGATAGCAAAGAAATCTCGTTGGTTCATCAATAACTCTGAATAAAATGATTTTCATTTTCGTTTTCGTTTTCTGGGTTTAGTTTTTCCGGAGAGAGAAAGAGAAAGAGAAATAAGAATTGAAAATGAAAATATCTCCACTGACTTTTGTATATAAATGGGTACTTTAGGTAATATAAAAATTCTAGATCTAAAAGTTTTATTGGTAAGCCCAATAATTAAAAAAATTGGGCCTAGAAATATCAAAATGTGAAGGAATGTAGTTGATAGTGAAGGATCCATTTTGTGGGGTTTCTATATGTTGAACCCATATAGTAGGGGGGTTATAGTAGTTTTCACAACTGCATTTTTCCCTTAAATGTGGTCCAATCTTTTGTGTGAAAGGTGAGACTGATCACTGGATTTAACCCGTGATCAACTAAGCATTTTCATTAGTATATTCACTCCACAACAGCAGAGTTAAGAAAATGCACCGTCAACAAATATATCTCAAGGATTGTAATATGTGTCAATACATGTTGGGTTTAGGTAGGAATCGAAAAGTTCGGTAAATTATCCTCATATTTACATTTTTTACTGTGAAAAGGATAATTTTTTATTCAAAAGAAATCATCAAGATAGTAAAACAAATTAAAAGTGTAAGAAAAGAAATGAAAATCCCAAGAAAAATTAGGATCCGCAAACAACATCATCCCAGTTACAAATAAGAATTATGAATTTGGTTAAAAAGCCGAAAAAGGTCTAATCAAGTGATCTTCTATAATCACTACACCTTCAAGAACCCCAAATGCCCGAGAAGAATTTGAAATTAAATCATCCTCCAAATCCACATTTTCAACCTGGAATGTCCATTTGACAACTTCAATTTTCTCATCATTTATGATACCGTGGTTTGAACAAACTACTTCATCGTTAGAGTCGAGATGTCTCAAACCATCACCATCCTCAATTAGAGGAATTTTCATCTCTGTATGAGACTTTTTGTGTTTTTTTTTCAATAATATACATACACATAGATTTCATCATAGGATGATCAACAGAGGTTCCTAATTTCTTGTTTAATATGACTTGGGAATCAATTTGAGCATTGATATCGACATCACTAATAGAAAGAGTTTCTTTTGATCTCGAGGAACTAAGAAATTCGTCTTTATTTAACTGTCTAGTTCCGGAGGAACTAGAATCTTAATTCAAAAGATAATTGTGATGCGATCTCAAGGAACCATAAAAAGGGTTAGATTTAGTAAGATCTTTTTGATTTAATAGGTCTGAAAAACAAAAATTTTACCCTTTTTTTTTCTTTTTTTTTTGCAAACCATAATCCAACCTAAATCCAGTTGGGATGGTATATTTTTATTCTAATTTGGCACCTCAATTATGGAGAAATGTTAGCTTCAAAAGATGTGAATAATTATGCGATTTTCTTACCTTTTGGCTCCTCAAATAACGGAGTAGTATTAGCCTCAAAATTAGATGGGAATAATTCAGCGAATTTCTAACCTTGAATTTTGATTAGGGAAACCATCATTTGATAAGGTAATCGGCTTCTATCTTGGTTATTCGATTATAGGATAATTAATCCATCACATCTTGATTTGATAAAGACAAATAAAGATCCTCGAGTCACTTGATGGAAATCTAAACCATTGAAACTAGCAACTACTAGAATCTTGCTAATGAAACAACGAACATTAACTTTAACATGTGTTAATCTTTTATCCATAAAAGAACTAAGATTAAAATTGTTAACCATCCCATGCAAATTTCTGTAAAGGACTCATTGTTTCAAAAATTCAGTGGTAATCACGTGATTGAATCCAATGAGGAGTATCCTTGCATCAAGCTTTGGGAAGCAAATAACCTTATATTCCCAGTGTTGAATAAACATAGAGGAACCTTTTATCTTAACTAATTTTTTTTTGTCCAGTTTGTGGTAAAGTTCTTTTGAATTGGCCTCAAAATAAGTTTTTGATCTTGAAAGAGGTTTAAATTGAAGAAAACCTTTCCATCTAAGTGATTTCTTTATGGAAATAGCCACATATCTTCAACCAGGATATTTTGAGTTTAACTCACACTACTAGCCCCATATAAATTGTTAGAGAACTGCTCGGTCGAACTCTCAATTGTTGTTATCTCAAGCTTGTTTGTCAAGTTTAGTTGATCAAAACTATATACTTGATTTCTAATCTACTCATAGCTATGTCTCGGATTATGATAGAAGTGTGTAGTTGAGCTTTAGACTTCACGACGTTCACCAATTGAAGAATAAGATCTACTGAAGTGCTTGGAGGAACTTCATCAACAAAAGTTATGTGAATACTAAAACTTTTCTATCATTCAGAAGTCTATTCTATTATATATTCTAATGAGACTAAGTCGTATAGCTATATAGACTTTTACATTATACACATCTGATATTTCGAGCCGAGTTTATCTCATATATTTATTTCTCGAAATATGTGTTGGAAGCTTTTAGCTTTAGCTAAGTTCATCGTATACTTGACGAGTTTAGTTGGAGACAATTTATTTGGTCGAAACTAAATATTAATTCAAAGATGATCATGTGAAAATTACCTTGAACATCTTATATGATTTGTGTAAGACAATCATTTGATGTCAACTTGGGAAGTTTTGAAAAGACGAGGGTACCCAAATACACCACAATATTTTTATTTCAACCTATAAGTCCTCTACCGAATGTGATCGTCTATGGATAGAGTTGAGACAATACGACAATTCGGTTTACCTATGGATACGAGATCGAGACAATTAATACAACAACAAGATAACTTGTGTGATTGACTATGGATACAAGGTCGAGACAATACTACAACAAAGTGTGTTACTTGATAATAAGTTCGGTAATAACCAAACTCTATAGGATCACTATGAAGTAATGCGTAGTTAACGTATATGTGTATTTTCCTTTTTTCTAATAAACAATTATAATACGTAAATCAAAGTAAAAGACACATCAAGATTTTGTTAACGAGGAAACCGCAAATGCAGAAAAATATCGGGACCTAGTCCAGTTTTGAATACTCTCATAATTAAGCCGCTATACAAAATCTAATACCAACTTCGTATAGTTGAGACCAAACAGACTACCCCTAGCTACTTAGTTCCCTCAGTATCCCTGCGTCTTCGACTTCTAGAGTCATGCACGCGAATAAAAAGTCCTTTGGATCGTATTCCAAACAGTAAAGAAAGAATCTGTTTGGTAACCACTCTGATCAATCTTGCTACAATATTTAGATGAGTCGTTGACAAAGGCTCTTCCGTTTAATCTAATAAACTCCTTTGTCTGGTTAGATCAATCTAACTATAACTACCGAAATAGTCAAGTATAGATTCGCACTCAATCAATATAGATCTCAAAGAGAAATATAGAGAATGCCGATCTCACGCAACTAATCAATCAAATAAATCTGATTCTAGTTGGATCCCAGTCGATTAAGGTTTGTGTAAACAATTCACAAGATACGAAAACTAATAATAAATCTTCTTCGTCTTCAAATCTTCTTTTATCTTCAAAACCTACACAACACCACTTGAATCTCTTGTGATCAATCATACACAGCGGAATTTGTTAACAATGGATTATCACAAGATGTCTTTAGATCTAACAACAGTTCTAAAGATCTCGTCGATACTCTGATCTAGTTTGAGTGAATCTTATATCAGGAGAGAAGATTCTCAAGCATAAAAAATCTAGGTACAATCAAAGTTTCAACAACCGTTAGTCAATCAAATCAATCGAAAACTAATAACACTGCAATTATCTAGTTTCCCACCAACGGCACTTGTAGAGCTTCTTGATCCCACATAAGTCTTTAAACGAGCGGTCGTAAGAGATTTCACCTAATTAGGATAATTTCCTGTCCGAATAGACGGCTCCACCAGAAACAACAAGAAATGAAGTTTTCCTGGCTCTTAGGATAGTTTGCTAGAAATGCAAACTTAGGAATTTATAGACCAAGGATGTTTGGACACCAAGTAATCTCAAGATATGCAATGAATGGAAAAATTCGATTTTCCTAATTCTAATATAAATGCTTGTCCAATATTTCTGAAATCTCTCAATAGAAATCTCTAATTAGTAAATGCACATTACTAATTTTTATTCTCTAGAGATATGCATTAATTGCTGGTAATTAAAGCATATAAAACAAAAAACCTTAATTAAAAGACTCTTAATTTATTTCGGCTCAAGATCACCTTGAGTACTAAGGAATATCTTTGAACAATAAATGATAAGAGTTATTACTCGTGTTCAAAGTATGTTGACATCTTTTCACTGCAAAACTTAATTTCATATTTACATGGATTTGCATTCTTGGAATGGTTATACCGCACTTCTAAACAAGTCTAGAATTGGTTCACCTGTTTTCAAAAAGTACTATGTGATTGATCATATACCAAATCACATACATGGGTTCAATCGTTTGTACCAATCACTAGGATCGGTTATACCTAAATATGGAACACCCTTGGCCGGTCACACCAGTCACTAGGATCAGTTCCATCTACATATGGTATTACTTGTGATCGGTCACAACAGTTACCAGGACCGATTACTCCAATTACAAGGATCGGTCACATACACTCATGATTGGTCACACCAATTACTAGGATCGGTCACACCAATTACAAGGATCGATCATACCAACACATGGTGATTACTTAGGATCGGTTACACCAATTAACAAAACCGGTCTTACCAAATCATAAGTCAGGCATTGTGATTAGTTATACCAAGATACATAACCTAAGTTAAGATCGGTTCTACCATCTCACACATATTGGTCATCCAAAGATTTGCAATGAATAGCCAGACCAGTAAGCCCAATGATTTCCATTTCGATTCACGAAACAAGTTCATGAATGTACTTCCTTTAAACAAATGTAATACATTGTTTACTTGGATAAAATCTTCACCATAACCCATTCACATAATCATTACAATATATACAAGATTATGTCGATGTCATATCTACGAAGTTCAAAAGATGAGCGTTATACTTCGTAGCCTAATTCCT
This sequence comes from Papaver atlanticum, assembly GCA_023531105.1. NCBI lineage: Eukaryota > Viridiplantae > Streptophyta > Magnoliopsida > Ranunculales > Papaveraceae > Papaver > Papaver atlanticum. Next base: position 2,766,705 of record JAJJMB010017331.1, read on the forward strand.
TAATACTATGATCATACTATTATGATCATGTCACATCACTAAAGTATTATAAAATATGTACAGTATATACAGCTTCGCAGTTATGTTTTCAATATAGCACGACTTGAAAGATACGTTAGGAATGAAACAGTTCAAGTCAATATTACTAACCTCAAGTAGAAGGATGATGTCGTCTGTGTAGTTCGTTACTTTTTCACATTCTTCAGATCTTCGGAGTAATACTTATATGTGTCAACATTCCTAGACTTTCTAGTGTAACCTAAACGAAGTTGACTATATTATTCAATCAAGCGACTCTAGATGAGTTTTGATACTAAAATATGACAACCAAACTTGACATACCAATGCTTGGTGAGTTCAAACGAGCTATGCTCTAACAATCCCCCCTTTGTCAATTTTAGTGACAAAACTCTTATTACATATGGAGCTAAACGAATTACAAAATAACTCATTCTCCATACGCTTGATTCCAAGTTTCAACATCACAATAACCTGCATATATTCAATCAATAAATGTCGCTCTTGACATTTGAATAACAAAAGCTGTTACCCCCACTAAAGGTAATCTAGGTAAATATTCAATCTGAACATCTTTGTTATTCCCCTTTTGTAGTATGAATTACTACACGACAATATGATGTGTTTCTCCTCTTTTGTCAATGCTTTACTCTTTCGTTAGATATAACGTTGAAGCATAATTTTCCTTCCTTAGTGATTAAAAATCACTTGTTTACTCCAAATATTTATCCCCCTTTTGTCACAAAATGACAAAGGTTGGAGCAAATAAAGGACAAACCGAAAGGATCTTACAAATCTAAAAGACTTGTAAACAACCTGTAAGAGTTAAGAACGAAGGTTTCACATGCCACTTTAGATGACCAATATTAAAACCGAAACTACAAAGTAATTTAGTTTCAATATGTTATTAAGGAAACAATTGCCCGAAGCAATTCTCCCTAATAGTCTATCGACTAAGAAACTTAATTCTCTTATTAGACCGATTGCGTATGCATATGTTGATGGTGGATTTTTGATGAAGTTCATATTCGTAAAATCACATTGGAAATTATGTATCTCTGATCAGTTTCGGAACCATAAGAAATTTATATCTTTACTAGGAGTGAATCGTAGTTCTGTAATATCATGACAGTAATAATATATGATGAAGATATTAGGGTTTCCGAGGCAAGACTTTTAATCTTCCATATTGTTAGAGCAATGCTCGTCCGAACTCGCAAGCGTTGCTACCTCAAGCTTGTTTGTTAAGTTTAGTTGCCAAAACTATAAGTCTTGATTTCTAGTCTACTTATAGCTAAGTCTCGGATTAGGATAGAATGTGTAGGTTAGCTTTAGATTTCACGGCGTTCATCGATTGAAGACGAAGAACTACTAAGGGGAGCTTGTGGAACTTCATCAACAAAAGATATGTGGAGACTTGAACTCATCTATCACTCAAAAGTCTATCTACTCTATCTCCTATTTGAGACAAAATTCGTATAGCTATATAGACTTCGATTATACACATTTGATATTTCAAGTTGAGTTTAACTCGCTTACATATTTCTTGAAATATGTGTTGTAAGCTTTCGCTTTAACCAAGTTCATCTTATATTCTTAACGAAAGTCAAAAGATGATCATGTGAAAATCGCCAGGTAACATCTTACATGATTTGTGTTAGACAGTCATTTGATGTAGACTCGGAATATTTTGTATTGATCATTTAATCACTTGAAAATTGCTTTGAAGCTAATAGTTTGTGTGAGACAGCTATTGTCGTCTTCTAAGAATGTTTCAATCATTGAAATGGGAGTTTAGAACAATTAACTATGATTGGATATAACATAGCATGCGTACTTGTATGCTAATTGTTGCAAGTTATTCCAAGTCCGGGAACCATAGTATGCATACCCGTATGCGTACTGGTTTGTTAGTTGAAGTTCGAGAACTTAGTATGCATACCCGTATGCGTACCGGCGTAAGTTCAAGTCAGGGAATTTAACTGAGTTTGCTGGTGTACGACAGTATGCGTACCCGTTAGCATACTGGCGAACCCAGACCAAATTCGGCTACTTAGTTATGCGTACCCGTTTGCATACTTGAGTGGGTTAGGTTCCAAAATCGGTTTCTTCATGAACTAATACATTTATATAATAAGGAATGCAATCTTTTGCAAACCGTGGCTATAATGTTCATGAATTGATTCGAGTGAATAAAAATCGATTTTGCTTCAATTGTGTCTTGTATACTTCTATGGGAATATAAAAAATTGAACAACTCTATAACTAGTTTTATTTGAGTCATTTGAACTAGTTGTGTTAAGATGAACAAGGTTGATATGAAAGTGTTCATATGGCTAACTTCGGTTAACTATTGTTGAGACAACAAGGTGTACACGTTTAGGTACGGTTACCCATATCTAAATGAAGTCACTTTTCATTTGTGTGTAACAAGCTAAGTTCGGTCTAATGGTTGAAAGATATTAGCTTGAGTGTAATCAGGTTTTCATCTAACGGTGAATATTGAATGTTTTGTTACCAAGGTAACATTGATTGCAAACCCTGATTTGAAGACTATATAAGGGAGAACTCTAGCAACTGGGAAACCTAATCCCCACACCTCATGTGTGATACTAGTTGCAACTAGAGTCGATTCTCCTTTTACCTAGGTTTTTCCTAAAACCATTATAGGTTAACGACTTAAAGACTTCATTGGGATTGTGAAGGCAAACCCAACTATTTTCTCTGTAGTTGCGTGTTCTGATCTTGCTTTATTCTATCGTATTGAGTACTATCTTCTCTAAGATTTGTTCGAGATTTAATCTCCGATAAGCAAGATAAAAAGTGGTCACAAACATCTTCGTCTCATCGTTTGTGATTCCACAATATCTTGTTTCGCTACCATACGATTAAAATTATGGTGAGGTGATTGATATTACTAGGTTGTTCTTCGGGAATATAAGTCCTAGGGGTGGGACTTGGGTTGGTTGGGCGGGTTAGAAGTCTTGGCCGAGGCAGACCCGAGCTAGGAATCCTTTGCCCAGATTGCCCGTCGAACCAGTGGAACCCGTGGAGGTACTGCCCAAGTCCGCCCAAGTTATGTTCCTCGGGTTAGCCCAAGTTTCACTGTACATACGAGTTTGTTAATATAATAATAACAAATGTTAGTAATAATAAGATTTAGTTGCTATATTTATCTCAAATTTCCAAATAACTGAAGATTATTTACAACAATATAAACTTTTTTCATATTGAATGATGAATGAGATAAATATCATTTACATTTTTATTATTAGATTTGAGATAATATCTAAAAGTACTCTAAATATACAATAATACCAATTATAAAAATAGTTTTATATAACTATATCACAGTTCTTCGGGTTGGGCGGGTTGTTTGGGTTAGAAATATTTGTGCCCATGCTTGCCCAAATTTAACTCGGGTTTATAAAATTTATGCCCAAGCTTGCCCAAAGTCTTGAAATACGTTGCACATGTCCGCCCAACGTTCGGGTTGGGTGGGTTAACCCAACCCAAGTCCCACCCCTAATAAGTCCGGTATATCAATTGGTTCATGTTCACCTTGATTTATCAAAAGACGGAACAAAACTCATAGGTATTTCTGTGGGAGACAGATTTATCTATTCAATAGACTTTTCTGTGGGATACAGATTTGTTTATAAAGTCTTCGACTTTAGGTCGTAGCAACTCTTAGTTGTGGGTATGATCAGCTAAGGGAATCAAGTGTGTAGAGTCCTGCTGGGATTCAGAGGCATAAGGAATGTGACTATACCTTGATCAGTGTGAGATTGGTTAGGGCTCAACTACATTCCATTCTGAAGTTAACTTGCAGTAGGCTAGTGTGTGTAACGGCTTAATGTTGGATATTGGCTCGATTTTAGAAAACATCATTTGATTTCCTAAATCAGTTTTGACTGATTTTTAGACTTCTATTTAAACATGGTTTTCCTATCTTAGCTAGTTTAGGTTTCCTAAATTAGAGTAAAGTATGGTTTCCTAATTGAAGTATTGTAAGCCTATAAATAAAGGCATAACCTTTAGGTTATAGGCATCTACATCAACTACATCAATCTTGTCTAAACCCTTAGGTTGTAGACATTTATCTCCTCACAACGAATCGAAGTTATCTCTCCATTAGCAAGATGTAGATCTTCTAATAGCTTTAGGGCTGGGAGAGTTGGGAGAGAGTTGAAGGTGAGTTGAGAATGTGAAGAAAAAGAAGGGGTGTTGAATGTCAATTGTGTTGTGTATTCTCTGATATATGAATGAAGTGAATTTCTGCTGCCCGTGGATGTAGGCACATTGCCGAACCACGTTAAATCTCCGTGTCTTATGTGTTCTATGTGTATTAACTTCCGTTAAATGTGTATTTTTCTGTTTCTGATGCTAGATCCTGGAATGCCATGAGGAACAATATGAACCTCTTGTCACAACAAACTGGTATCAGAGCTTAGGTATAGGTTCTTGAAATCTAGGGGTTTCTCATTTGAATTGGGTCAGAAACGGTATGTGAAGATATCAAAGAAGATTTCAAATTTGAAGAAGAACACAAAGACGATTTCAAATTTTTTGACTGAAATTTGTGGTAGAAGAATCGTAACAGTTCTGAAAACTGTGGTGAAGATTGGTACCGTTTTGAAACTATGGTGCAAGGTTGCAGCTGTTCCATCAAAAAAGCGTGGTGTATTGAATCAGTAGAGGATATTTGAAGAAGACATACTTAGAGATTGAAGTAAAATCCTAGAAGAAGATGCATCAATAGGCATGTTTAAAATCAAGTTATGTCGAGAAGAAGATCAGAGTTATTTTGGAATTCAGAAAGTCTTTGTGAAACCTTATGTGAAGAATTTTGGAGACAAGGTTTCGTTAGAATTGCATCAAGTTGAAGAGGTGGATTTTTTTATTTGACAAGCATCGTTTAAAGTATCAATTACTCATAAACAAATATATTTGAAGTGTTTCACATTCGTTGATTGTTGATTGATCACTTGAAGTTGAAGCTCTACTTGAAGGGAGGATTTGACGTTGGTATACTTCTTGAGGCATAAACCCTATGTATTTTGCATAGCTTCGGGTAAGTAATTCCATAACCTTATTTAGTAGTTTGATAAAGGTGTTTGGTTTTTTTTTGATCTTTACCATGTTTGTTTGAGACTTTTGGGAATACCTTGCTGGATTTGCGTTTGAATGTGCTTGCTTTGCAAGCCAAGTTGCAAGGAAACAAGAGTATTGTGTTTGAAGTACAAGTTGAATGGTTTGTACGTTGGAAGAGGTAAAGATGCAAAAATTGAATTCGTAAAAAATCCTTAGAATTGTTCGAAGTACCAAGGGGGAACAATTGTGAATGTTACTAGTTGTCATTAGTTCGATCATGTTGTCCTCGACGTAGTCGAAGGAATTGAAGAAGAAGTTAAACTCAAGTTTGCCTCAGTTGTATGGTGTATCGAGGATTGCAGAAATATATTAGTAGGTTTCGTGTGAAATTTTTTGATCGTTTGAATGTCTTAGTGTTGCGAGGGAACTAGTGGAAGGTTGATAAATTTTGGGTGAAGAGTTTGATTTCACGAAGAATTTTTTGAAGAAGCTGGCTATAAGCATATTGAATTGTTGATGATCGACTGAAGATACTCGGTAAATTGGATTGCATATATGCAAATATTGTGAGTGCTGGAGCTGTAGTATCTTATTATTTTTTGAAGAGAAGAAATTAAAGATGAAATCAACACACTTTTTGGCATATGTACCTTGGGCATATGATTGAAAGGGGTTTGTTTGAGTGTGTTGAGTTTGAAGCTTACTTGTAGAGTTATCTTATGAGCATTGGATATCTGCAAGATGTTGTTGTTTACACAACAATGTAGGAGCATAGTTTTTTGATACCGTTGAACACCGCAAATATGGTACGTTTTGAATTATCCATTCGAATGTTTGCACACACCTCTTTGATTTACTGTTTTTTGAAAGAGAAGCTGGGTGGTTTTTTTACCTTTGTTCTTTTGATGATATTTGGCATAGAATCAAGGTGTTTACCTTTTGAGGTCATCAAGTTGAAGAAGTGCAAGACCGTGGTGGAAAAAAAAACAGATCGGTCATGTGGATATGTTCCGTTTTTGAGGTGAAAACTCGGTTGCAAGGAACAAGTATCATTGTGGCACTTCACAACTGTAAGGTACAATACTACATGTGAAGTATATAGTTAGTGAAGAAATCACATACTATTTGAAGAATGCGGTTTGTGAATTGAATTGCCTTTTTTCGTAAGGGAAAACATTGGAAAACAAAGAAAGAAGTTTCAAGTTCAGACGTGAATGTTGAAAAACGCAGATCTAATGATGGTGTGAAATTTTGAGTGCTTGAATGCTTTTCTGACTTTTAAGAGTTGGAGTTTGAAGTTGAAGATATTAAGCATTTGTTTGAATTACTTAGGTACAACTCGAGAAGTTTGAAGTTGTTCGGTGTGTACCAAAGTTTGAATATGAATCTGAAATCATTAGATCCATTTGACTCCGTGGGGTTTAAAGTTGTTTAAACGGTGGAGTATTGAAGAAGTATTTTTCCAATGCAGTTGCAATGATGAAAGGATTGAAGAATGGTATTATTGAATATGGAAGTAATAGTATTACATAGTGCGCAATCTAATACATTTGAAGACTAAATCATGCAGTTAAAACATGAAGTTGAAGAACGTAAAATAATACAGTTTAGGATTTTGCGAACATTGTGTGAATGAGGAGAAAGAATCAAGCTTGGAGTAGAAAGTTCTAGTTTCGAAGATATGAAGATATCATGATTAATCACCACATGGTATACTGGAATGTGTTCACACATATATTTTGGAAACTTACAAAGACTATATCTTTGTAAGGTATGAATTATTTCATCTTTGAAGAAAACTTCGTCAGTATGGGGTACACCATACCGTTACATGTGATGAAATATTGAACTTCGCAGTTAAACGAAGTGTTGGAATTTGAAGAAGTAGGATGGAGGAAAAGCTCAAATTTGACAAGTGAAGTTGTGAGTTGAAGTCAAAGACTATATCCTATGAGTTGAAGCAAATGTGAAAAGGATTGAATCTTGCAAGTTTGAAGAATGTGTGCATGAGAAAATCTATGAAGTCAAAGACGCGTCAGGAATTCATAGATAATTGGATTTACTGAGAAATCAGCAAAGTAGCAAAAGAAATGGTGGAATTCGGGTAAAGCCTTCCTGGACTTAATCATATCTTTTGAGTTTGGTACACCGTTTTTGGTGTATTGGTGTCTTTAGACACAGTTGCAGCCCTATTGGGATTTAATTTTGTGAAGAACATGTTGAAGCACATTGCATCCTTAAAAGGAATTTGAAACACCATTTGGTGTGTTGGTGTCGGTTGACACATTTGAACCTTAGACAAAGTTTTTCGAAATTGTACCAGTGCAACGTCTTCGGATGAATGAAAAATTGAAGCCCATTTATGGGAGTGCAGCATCTTTGGGATGATTAAATATTAAAGCATTATTAGATGATTGGAGAATTGAATCCCTTTGAGGGATTGAAACATCTTTGTATTATTGGCACCTATGGGTGAGTGAAGTATTGAAGTCCTTTAGTGGAATTGAAGCATCTACGGATGATTGGCACCTTCGGGTGATTGAAGGAAGTAGAGTACGAAGGCGTGGAAGGTGAATATCGAGATTTCATGCCAACGTGGAGAATTCAGAGAATAGTGAAGTTGAAGTTGTCCTAGAAATCTTGCTAAGGTGGAGAATTGTTGGATATTGGCTCGATTTTAGGAAACATCATGTGATTTCGTAAATCAGTTTTGACTGATTTTTAGAATTATGTTTAGACTTCTATCTAAACAAGGGTTTCCTATCTTAGCTAGGTTAGGTTTCCTAAATTATAGTAAAGTTTGGTTCCCTAATTGAAGTATTGTAAGCATATAAATTAAGGCATAACCTTTAGGTTATAGGAATCTACATCAACTACATCAATCTTGTCTAAACCCTTAGGTTGTAGACATTTATATCCTTACAACGAATAGAAGTTATCTCTTCATTAGCAAGATGTAGATCCTCTAATAGCTTTAGGGATGGGAGAGTTGGGAGAGAGTTGAGAATGTGAAGAAGAAGAAGGGGTGTTGAATGTCAATTGTGTTGTGTATTCTCTTATATATGAATGAAGTGAATTTCTGCTGCCCGTGGATGTAGGCACATTGCCGAACCACGTTAAATCTCTGTGTCTTATGTGTTCTATGTGCATTAGCTTCCGTTGAATGTTTAGTTTTCTGTTTCTGATGCTAGATCCTGGAATGTCTTGAGGAACAATATGAACCTCTTGTCACAACACTTAATGCAGTATGGTGTTCAAATCTGGACTAGGTCCCGGGGTTTTTCTGCATTTGCGATTTCCTCATTAACAAAATTTCTGGTGTCTATGTTATTTCTTTTCCGCATTATATTTGTTTATATAATTGAAATATCACAGGTTATGCGTAGTTCAATCAATTCGACAATCCAACCTTTGGTTGTTGATATAAATTGATTGACACTTGAACATTGGTCTTTGGTACCGTTCGAGTTGTTTCTCATAATAATCAGGCTCAAGGATTCTATCTGTTTGATTTGCTGATTACATTGAGAAACAAAGATACAACTCTAGCTTGGATATATTTCTATTGATTGGGTCTGACTGTCTAGTTGATTATCTTGGAATTATATTGGAGTTTGTCCATACAGATTGCCTAAACGAAATATTGGGTATGGTTGTTAGACCCCCCGCTTTTTCAATTGGTATCAGAGCAGACAAACACGTTTAAGACCTTATAAGTCTTTGTTTGTAGAAATCTGACTCTATGGACAATAGTGCTATCTCTGACAACGCACCACCGGTTCAGAAACATCCTGACTTGGTTCAAAGCCTTGTTTATCCTGAGAAATCTCTCACGTCTTCTTTATTGTCTGAAACTGTGTATAACTGAGAAAAAATCCTACATGAACAGTTGGATGATCTTTCAGATGAAAGTGATTCAGATGAGGGACAAGATGTTGATGAGGAAGTCTCACAATATATCAATCTTTTTGACCATCTCATAAAGTAAAAGAAGTCAACATCTTGCTTGGCTGAATTTCTGACTCCTCTCTGTCTAGAAAACAGGAAATTTAGAAAACTCTTTAAGGGATACGATTGTGGTTATAATCTCTTACAATCTCTTCTTAAAGATCGTGAAGAAGATGTGCGTTCAAAAAACTCTGAATATGATAATGTTTTTCGAAATCTCTTTGTGTTGAAAGAAAGACTTGCAAAAACTGAAGAAACATATGACTCTCAACAAAACTGTTTTAATGACAGAGAAATCGGATTTCTCGCCAGACAAAAACAATTGGAGGATGATCTAACTGCTGCTCTTGATAAGGTCAAATCACTGGAAGAGAATCTGAAAATATTCAATACTAGCTCTACAAAATTATCCACTATGATGGGAGCATGTAAAGAACATCGTGATACACGTGGTCTGGGCTATAAAGGAATAAACGCTCCAAGTGATAGTAAGATTAATTTTGTTGGTGCTAATGACAATTTCCTAAGTGAAAATTTTACTGATAGCAAAAGTGAAAAACTACCTTCAGCAGCAGATGTTTCTGAAAACAGAGATTGTCAACCTTCAAAAACAGCTCATATGAGAACAGTCAAAAACATTCCCTTCAATTGTTATTATTGTGTAAACAAAGGTCACCTTGAAAGGAGATGTCATTTTCGATTGCGGAATAAAAAACTTCATGCCAATATGATCTTAATGAGGTGCGAGGCTTTGCATCTGACATTCATAGGGCTGGGATCCTGCAATAAATCCCTCCGACTGGATATGACACTAGTGGTAGGTGGTCTCGCTAACATTCTTGTCTGGATGTCTAAAGAAGTAATCAAACCTACTTCTCAATATGCTGGTGTTAAAGGTCGGTTCTATAATAAAGAAAAGTGTTGTGATGGGCCAATTCTTGGTTGTAAATATGACACTAATTCTGTTTACAACTGTAAAGAGAACAATGTTATATGGATGACTGAAAAAATATATAGCTCTTTGATGAGAAAGAAATTTCAGAGAAAGAAAAAACCCTCAAACTCCTCTTCTCTCACTAAAGAAAGTCTTGAATCTAAAGTGTCTGTTCCCGAATACATTCACATCAATAATCGTATTTCGGAGCTCAAGACCAGTATCAATATACTCAAGCGCAGTATCAAGAAGGCGAGAAAAGCAGCTGGGTCAGGTATTTCTAGTCCTTCTCCTATTAATTCTCTTGAGACAACTTGTGATTTTTCTGATATCAGTCAAGAAAGAAAAGGGGAAAATGTCAATACCCTTGATGAGCTATATGCTCGTCAAACCACAGCATGACTACCTTTTTATGTGTGTCCTCTCTGAGACCATGTGAGGATGCACATATTTCACGAGAAGCGAATTTCTTCTTGTCTAGTGGTATGTGTTGTATTTGTTTTGGTTTATTAATAATATGATCATCTCACTGATGAGCCCTGTACAAGTCATTTGTTACACTATGTAACATAAGTGATCAATGTTTCTTGAGGAAAATTCTTTGTAAAAATTCTGTTTGCTCTTCCCAAATGACAGTTGAATTGTTGTCCATCAACTATTTTCTTGCGCTCTATTTTGAGCAAAGATATTCTGTCATATGTTTAGAAAGTGTCTTTGATTTTTATCAAAACCCTCTTCTAAAAATAGGCTCCATTGACCGCTTGGTTTTTGAACCTGGTTCATAACCACGAGCGTACGTGCACCCGACCCTTTACAGAATGTATACGAGTAATCCTAGGGTTTCCCTATGAAAGTCTCTTATATATATATATATAATGAACTTCTTTCTCTGATATATACTCGTTCCGTAACGTCAAAGATTTCTCCTGAGAGATTATGGTGTGCACCATGGGTGGATGCAAAAAGGAAGACAATGCTGAAGGAGGCAATGTTTTTGAGTTTCACGAAAAACCTTTCTCCATAACCTGATTTCATGCAGTCGATCATGAAAAAGATCTTCCAGTTCAGTTATCATCTCAATTAGTTGGAAATCTTCTTAGAGATTTTGAGGTTGTATGTGGACAACTTGAAATTGCAACAAAGAATCTCATTTTTCTGAACTCTGAGCTGAAGAAGGCAACTTATGAACTTGCTTGTGTCCGTTTCATGGTTGCTGATTATGTCTAAAAAAATTAGTTTGTCTAGGAAACTTCTTATGATAATTTATTCTTGTGTTTTAAGAAGGATAACTAGGGTTTGGCATAGCAATTATTGTGAGTACACATAGCTATTGCTAACGATTTTCATCTTGCAATGTTTTTAGATTTATTTATTTAAATTCTAAAGTTTATTTGGAAGATGATTTTGCAGTATTAATCTTTATTGGTTTTATATTGCAAAAATAATTTTATGGGTTATGAGTGTTTACGTCCGTGAACTATGATTGTCCCATATATATCAACAGCTAAGCCTATTATATGTCTTTATGCAAATATTGATGGAAAATAGAATGAGCTTTTGATAACAAAGATTAAGTCTATGGTGTCCTTATGCAAATATTGATGAAAATAGAATGAATCTTTGTATATTCCGCAGTATTGATCTTTCCCTGATCCACTTCTATGTGAAAGTACTGTGCGGCTTCATAAGTTCTCTTATGTTGAGCATTTCCGATTAAATTAATCATGGGTTCTCTTGTGGTTAATTTAATTGAGTTTTCTGGATACAAATTTATGTTTCCTGTAATTTGTTAATGTCCAAAGAAATCCTCATTTTCTTGTAAAAGTAAGGTCGCTCTTGTTGTTCTTTCGGGAATGACATTTTATGGGGGAGAGTTCTTAATTTAACTTGTGCTTAATTGACAAATCTTTGTGGGGAGTGCGGCTGTGGAATATTGTAGGAGTGATCTTGTATCTTTATAAACTCCTTGATGAATACACTAAGTTTCGACTAAGTGAAATCATCGAAACAAAGTTGATATGTTCTTTATTAGTCATGAAGTATCTCTATGAGAATTTCATTATGATCCCGCTAATTTCGTACCTTTGCCAATTTATATTGATAAAAAGGGGGAGAATTATTGTGTAGTTCACACTACAAATACATATTGTTTACAGATCATTATGTAAGGGGAAGTGGTTTTCATTGTGAGATGAAGTATTGACTAAGGGGGAGTGATACATATCACCGTAGTATTGTTGTAAAAGTTGTGATACAATTGGACTTTGATGCCGCGTAATAATACTATGAAAATGTATAACAATACGAAAACATCTTGTTTTTATATATTGTTATAGCTACGGATCTTCAACAACTATGATGCTGAGTTGAACACGTTCAGAATCACTGGAGTACTTGGAAGTGATGAAGATTTCGAGTAATGTTGAAGAGCCAAGGAAATCAAGCATTTGGCTGAGAAGCTAGAAAGTTTATCTATTTTGTAATCCATATGTATTGATAGTTTTGTCACTAAAATTGACAAAGGGGGAGATTGTTAGAGCACTGCTCGGTCGAACTCGCAAGCGTTGCTATCTCAAGCTTGTTTGTCAAGTTTAATTGCCAAAACTATAAGTCTTGATTTCTAGTCTACTTATAGCTAAGTCTCGGATTAGGATAGAATGTGTGGTTGAGCTTTAGACTTCACGTCGTTCATCGATTGAAGACGGAGAACTACTAAGGGGAGCTTGTGGAACCTCATCAACAAAAGGTATGTGGAGACTTGAACTCATCAACCACTAAAAAGTCTATTTCTACTCTATCTCCTATTTGAGACAAAAGTCATATAGCTATATAGACTTCATATCATACACATTTAATATTTCGAGCTGAGTTTCACTCGCTTACATTTTTTTTTACAAATATGTGTTGTAAGCTTTCGCTTTAACCAAGTTCATCTTATATTCTTGATGAAAGTCAAAAGATGATCATGTGAAAACCGCCTAGTAACATCTTATATGATTTGTGTGAGACAGTCATTTGGTGTAGACTCGGAATGTTTCGTATTCATCATTTGATCACTTGAAAAATTGCTTTGAAGCTAATAGTTTGTGTGAGACAGCTATTGTCGTCTTCTAAGAATGTTTCAATGATTCAAAAGGGAGTTTAGAACAATTAACCATGATTGGATATTGCAAAGTATGCGTACCTGTATGCTAACTGTTGCAAGTTATTCCAAGTCTGGGAACCGTAGTATGCATACCCGTATGTGATCTGGTTTGTTACTTGAAGTCCGGGAACTTAGTATGCATACCCGTATGCGTACCAGCGTAAGTTCAAGTTCGGGAATCAACAGAGTTTGGTGGTGTACGACAGTACGCGTACCCATTCGCATAGTGGCGAACCTAGACCAAATCTAGCCACTTAGGTATGCGTACCCATTTGCATACTTGAGTGGGTTATGTTCTTAAATCGGTTTGTTCATGAACTAATACATTTATAAAATAAGTAATGCAATCTTTTGCAAACCTTGGCTATAATGTTCATGAATTGATTCGAGTGAATCAAAATCGATTTTGTTTCAATTGTGTCTTGTATACTTCTATGAGAATATACAAACAACTCTATAACTAGTTTCATTTGAGTCATTTGAACAAGTTGTGTTAAGATGAACAAGGTTGATATGAAAGTGTTCATATGGCTAACTTCGGTTAACTATTTTTGAGCCAACAAGGTGTACACGTTTAGGTACGGTTACCCATATCTAAATGAAGTCACTTTTCATTTATGTATAACAACCTAAGTTTTACGTAACGGTTGAAAGATATTAGCTCGAGTCTAATCAGGTTTTCATCTAACGGTGAATATTGAATACTTTGTTACCAAGGTAACATTGATTGCAAACCATGATTTGAAGACTATATAAGGGACAACTCTAGCAAATGAGAAACCTAATCCCAACACCTCCTGTGTGATACTAGTTGCGACTAGAGTCGATTCTCCTTTAACCTAGGTGTTTCCTAAAACCATTATAGGTTAACGACTTAAAGACTTCATTGGGATTGTGAAGCCAGACCTAATTATTTTCTCTGTAGTTGCGTGTTCTGATCTTTTTTTATTCTATCGTATTGAGTACTATCTTCTCTAAGATTTGCTCGAGATTTAATCTCCGATAGGTAAGATAAAAAATAGTCACAAACATCTTCGTCTCATCATTTGTGATTCCACAATATCTTGTTTCGCTACCATATGATTAAGATTATTGTGAGGTGATTGATATTACTAGGATGTTCTTCTGGAATATAAGTCCGGTGTATCAATTGGTTCCTGTTCACCTTGATTTATCAAAAGACGAAATAAAACTTCTAGGTATTTCTATGGGAGACAGATTTATTTATTCAATAGACTTTTCTGTGTGAGACATATTTGTTTATCAAGTCTTAGACTTCGTAGCAACTCTTAGTTGTGGGTGAGATTAGCTAAGGGAATCAAGTGCGTCGAGTCCTGCTGGGATTCAGAGGCGTAAGGAACGCGACTGTACCTTGATCAGTGTGAGATTGGTTAGGGTTCAACTACATTCCAGTCCGAAGTTCACTTGCAGTATGCTAGTGTCTGTAGCGACATAATATAATGTGGTGTTCAAATCTGGACTAGGTCCCGGGGGTTTTCTACATTTGCGGTTTCTTCGTTAACAAAATTTCTGGTGTCTGTGTTATTACTTTTCCGCATTATATTTGTTTATATAATTGAAATATCACAGGTTGTGTGTAGTTCAATCAATTAGATAATCCAACCTTTGGTTGTTGATATAAATTGATTGACACTTGAACATTGGTCTTTAGTAGCGTTCAAGTTGTTTCTCATAATAATCAGCTCACGGATTCTATATGTTTGATTTGCTTATTATATTGAGAAACAAAGATACAACTCTTCGATATATTTCCATTGATTGAGTCTGACTGTCTAGTTGATTCTCTTGGAATTATATTGGAGTTTGTCCATACAGATTGCCTAAACGAAATATTGGGTGTGGTTGTTAGACCCCCGCTTTTTCACATATATTTCATGATTAAAGTTGAACGGATCAGCACATTTATTGAATTCGGAATTCATCTCTGGTGTCTGAACTTACCCATAACTTACGCTGACCGGCTCAACATTTCTTTTGAATTCGAAATTCATCTCTGAAAACGCAGGGGTCTAACAACCACACCCACTATTTCACTAGGCAATCTGTATGGACAACTCCAACACAATTCCAAGAGAGTCAACTAGACAGTAAGACTCAATCATGGAAAAAGTATCCAAGAGTTATATCTCTATTTCCCAAATAAATCTACAATCGAACAGATAGGAATCTGTGAGCCTGATTGATTATGAGAAATAACTTGGATGGTACCAAATACCAATATCCAAGTGCAAATCAACAACCAAAGGTTGGATTTACTAATATATTGAACCACGCACAACCTGTGATATTTCAATTATAAAAACAAATATAATGCGGAAAAGAAATAGCACATATACAAGAAATTTTGTTAACAAGGAAACCGCAAATGCAGAAAAACCCCGGGACCTAGTCCATATTGAACACCACACTATATTAATCCGCTACAGACACTAGCCTACTACCATATTAACTTCAGACTGGAATGTAGTTGAACCCTAACCAAACTCACACTGATCAAGGTACAGTCGCATTCCTTACGCCTATGAATCCCAGTAGGACTCTACGCATTTGATTTCCTTAGATGATCTCACCCACAACTAAGAGTTGCTACGACCCAAAGTCGAAGACTTATAAACCAATTTGTCTCCCACATAAAAGTCTATTAAGATAGATAAATCTGTCTCCCACAGAAATACCTATGAATTTTTGTTCCGTCTTATGATAAATCAAGGTGCACAGGAACCAATTGATAATCCGGTCTTATATTCCCGAAGAACAGCCTAGAAATATCAATCACCTCACTATAACTTAACTATATGGTAGTAGAACAAGTTATTGTGGAATCACAAAGAATGAGACGAAGAGCTTTGTGATTACTTTTTATATCTTACATATCAGAGATAATTCTCGAGTTAATCT
This sequence comes from Papaver atlanticum, assembly GCA_023531105.1. Lineage (NCBI taxonomy): Eukaryota > Viridiplantae > Streptophyta > Magnoliopsida > Ranunculales > Papaveraceae > Papaver > Papaver atlanticum. Next base: position 2,782,763 of record JAJJMB010017331.1, read on the forward strand.
TAGAGAAGATAGTACTCAACACAATAGAACAAGTAAGATCAGAATACGCAACTATAGAGAAAATAGTTGGATCTGGCTTCAGAATCCCAATGAAGTTTGTAAGTCGTTAACCTACACGGTTTTGGAATAAACCCAAAGTTAAAGGAGAATCGACTCTAGTCGCAACTGGTATCACACAGGAGGTGTGGGGATTAGGTTTCCCAGTTGCTAGAGTTCTCCCTTATATAAACTTCAAATCAGGGTTTGCTTAGTTAGCTTAGAAATAAAGCATTCTTAATTCACCGTTAGATAAAATCCTGATTTAAGATGTAAACTAAGTTTTGCTTGAAACCAAAGCAATATCTCTCCACCGTTAGATGGACTTAGCTTGTCACACACAAATGAAATATACTTCATTTAAATATGTGCAACCGTACCCAAACGTGTACATTCGTTGGTTCAACAATAGTTAACAAGGTTAGCCATATGAACACTTTTGTCTAATCCACATTCATCTAACACATATAGATCAACTTATGATAATCAATGATAATCAAAGGATCTAATTGTGTTCTTCATAGAGTTTTTCAATTGTTCATTATCTTATAGTAAAATACATTAACGAATCGAAGCAAAATCGGATTGATTCGAAAGAATCAATTCATGAACATTTAAACCCATGGTTTGAAAAGATTGCATTCCTTATTATATAAATGTATTTTTTTCATGAGTATGAAAACATACTTTGCCGATTTTAGAACTTGAACCACTCAAGTATGCGAATGGGTATGCATACTGTAGTTACGGACCCAACTTCAGGTAAAACTGTTTGCGAACCTGTACACATAGTTGGTTCCCAGACTTCCCAAGTTGAAACCGTATACGACGGGTACGCAGACCTAGTTTCCGGACTTGAAACTTATCAACACAGTTTGTACCTAAGTACGCATACTGTGATGGTTTTCCAGACAAAGGTTTTAGCTCTAAACTCCCAATTCAATCATTGAAACATTCTTAGAAGACGACAATGGATGTCTCACACATACCATTATCTAAATTCTGAAGTGATTGAATGATCAATACGAAACTTTCCAAGTCGACATCAAATGATTGTCTCGCACTAATCAAGTAAGATGTTTCAAGGCAATTTCTACATGATCATTTTTTGACATGAAGTCAAGAATGATGATGAATGTAGCTAAAACAGAAAGCTACCAATATATTTTGAGAAATAGATAAGCGAGTTATCCTCAGCTCGAAATATCAAATGTGTATGATATGAAAGACTATATCATATACGACTTGTCTCAATAGGAGATATGTAAGAATAAAATAGACTTTCTGAGTGATATAAAAGTTTTAGTCTCCACATACCTTTTGTTGATGAAGTTCCTCTGAGTTCTTCAGTAGATCTTCGCCTTCAGTTGTAAGCGCCGTGGAGTATATAGCTCAACTACACAATCTATCCTAGTCCGAAACACCTATTGGTAGACTAGAAATCAAGACGATAGTTTTGATCAACTAAACTTGAGATAACAATGCTTGCGAGTTCGACCGAGCAATGCTCTAACAATCTCTGGTGTCTGAATTAACCCAGAATAATATATGATGCTGATCACATCATATCTAAATGCTCCTAGACATATTGCATGCTAGTATAGAGCAACGAATTAATTAAATCTAGTCACAGTATTCATCGGATTAAATTCCTAGAATTTATGCACTAATTAAACCCTAATATTCACTTACTCAGGATCCATGGCTTTTCTTGGTCGAATTCCATGGAAAGTAATGGATATTTACCTTTTGGGAATTTGGGGCACCCCTAGTAAGCCCCGAGAAAGAGGCATGGGTGTATTTAGTAATAATGCTACAAGGAGCATCCATGGAAGAACAAGAAATGGAAACCTGATCAAAGAAGGAAAAGGAAGAGAGATAAATAATAATAAAATAAAATAATAAAATAAAGAAAACCATACTGGTGGGCCCACCGGCCGGCCGGCTAGGCATGCCGCCGGTTTGGTCGGTCCCTTCCCCCTTTCTCTAATATTTTATTATTAAAACTCTTATTTTATTATTATTTTTCTCCATAACCATGTGGTTAACAAAGCAAGTGGTCCCGCAACCATCATGACTTGTCTTTCCACCATCATGAGAAATATTAAAATAATATTTTTTTAATATTTTTAATAATGGTTCCACCACTATTAGGAGTTTTAGTAAAACTCAAATTCTTCGTAAAAAGATGAGAAAGTGCTCGATGGGCCATCAGAAAAAAACCAAAATTCTCAGGATTGGTCCACGGATGACATGACAACATAAACACATCACCATGACCAGTGATGGTTAAAATTTTGCTTGCCAAGGGTCGGACCCACCATTATCATTAATGACCTAATTGATCATTTAGAGTCCATAATTGACTCAAACTCTCTCCAACCAACTTGGATGATGATCCGTCGACCATCAGTTGGTCCCATAACCACCTAGGGACGGTTTTACACCCCTTGGTCGGCTCCTCATGCTTCCATAATTAGTTTTTACAACCTAATGCTCAAAAGAGCACCATTTTAGTTATATTAAAACACTGATTAATCATCCTTTCACCAACTGCTCTGCAAAGGAGTTTGGTAAATGCTTAGTCTAGCATTCAAAGTACTATATGGTCGGTTCATCACTAGTAGAGGCGGTCCCTCTCTCATCCACTGGTTGACTCTCAGACGAGCATCCATTGATCATCCACTGATCATAATTAGGGTTTTGAACTAAATGCTATGTCTAGCATAATTTTGAACATGTTCAAACACCAATATTTTAACGTTGATTAAACAATCAATATTTTAATTAATTGATTAAATAATATTTGGTCAATATTTTTAATTAATATTTATTTGGTCTTGCTACCAATTATTCATGGATCTAACAGTATTTGCTCTAACTAGCAATACTTGCTCTAATTATCAATGATCCATCTGGCAAAACCCTAATTGCTTCAGCTAATGATGGGACACGGCCAACAGGGTTCAGAACTGCCAATATTGATTCAACTATCAATATTTAATTGCTCATAGTAATATTCCTCATATTGATTCAGCTATCAATATTCGAGTTACAATATTTCTCATGTTGATCCAGCTATCAATCTTTGCGAATTTAACACTGATCCATATATCAGTATTTTATTGGTTTATCAACCAATATTTGGTCCATCTGTCAATCATTATTTTAATATTATAATCTCTCCTCGTCATTCGACTGACTCATGACACATGGATCGAGAAAGGTCTTTATGATCATTCAACAATGATTATTTTCACAAGTGCTCAGCGCACCAACATAATGGTTTATGATCGATCCAGCAATCTCATAAAACCATCACTAAGTCTCATTCGACTATCATTACTGCTTCATCTAACATAATGATACGTCATGGTCATCAATGACCTAATTCAACATCCATGGTCCGCAAAGCATGTGGATGTTTCAATATTCGATGCTTCATCCATCTTAACATTGAACTTCGTTTGTTCAGCTCATAAGACTCATAGTCTTAGGCAAAGGTTGACCACTCACACATGAGACATCAATTCATGTCACATGGGGGGATATAACTAGGGCTTTGGCCAGGCGGCCTGCAACACGTGCGATATGAGGTACATCCACGATGAGAGTTGTGGTAAGTCGTGATGAAAGTTAAGTAGTAAATGAAATGGTGGGTGGTCGATCAACTCAGTCTTCCGCACAAAATGGAAATGGTTTTTACACGATCTCCCACTTCCCCATTCTTCCACTACCCTCAACTGTCACCACTTACAGGAGATTGATGTGCTACTATAAATAGGTTTATGAACCTATAATCTGATAACAAACAACAACTAAGACATATCACTATCAAGTTATCAAACACTTTCAGGGGATTTCTCTCGTCTACACATATAATTCTCTTCACGACAGTTCAACACATCACATCATTTACATATAAATCCCAATTGATCTCCACACAATATCAGCTTCCCTCCGTACAGACCGAGCCTTCTCATCCTTTTGTGACCGAATTAAACCTGGAAAGGCCATTGTCTTGGTTTAGGCCACGGTTTTACAGATTAGTCTTTCGAACTCAAAGTACTCCCGTGCAGTACATTTGTTTAAGGGTTCATATGATTCGTCACTTCGAGCACCTGCTTCAACGAGCACTCGTCTCCTCCACCACTTCTTTACTGGAAAACCTCTGAGCCGTTTTTACCCACAAACAAATTGGCGACCACAGTAGGAGATTGATCTCTCGGTCGCAAGATCACTCATTCAAAAATGGTCGGTTTTAGGTCAGATTCAATAACCCTTGATTCCAATTACAATCTTTCGAACGAATTGATGATGGAGCTAAGTGGCGTTTCCATGGAGCCTCTAGCAGGACCAATTCCTCGACCTATATCTCTTCTCAAATCAACAGTTTCACTACATGTGAGAAATTAATCGGTAACATGCTCGATCAAAAGGCTATATGAATATATTTTTATTTATTTTTTGCATTTCTCCAAAGACGCGTGTGAGCATGCTTGAAACACTCAATCGAATCTCATTCGTACGATTGATTCATCATCACCGAAGACGACAAAAGTATCATGATGGATGATCCTTCAATGAACAATATCACTTTCACCAAAGAAAACACGATGGTAGAAGAAGGACATAACCGTGCTCTATAACACACATCAAGAATTCAGAATTCAAGGAGGCTCTCATCAACACAGGTGTTACTGCCAATGTTGGTGCTCTCAAGACTCGGTTAGGATCCAACAAAGAAAGATCGTTTATCATCCAATGATGACAGACTTTGAAGGAAACTGCGTTAGCACATATGGGTATACCTACTTAGATCTGAAAGTATGACCCTTCCAGTCAGCAGTCAAATTTAATGTGATCGAGAAAGAACCTAAATATCACATGATACTTGGACGACTGTGGCTTCATGATAATTAGGTCATTCATTTCGTCGACCTATTATTAGTATATGAAGACTATGCTCAATAGCAGGATAGTTAGCATCGAACATCATTATCTCCTTATAATCCAGTTTAAGATGCTGAGTTCTTCCAGTCTTGAAGTAGCATCCCCGATTTACAAAACTCAGTTCCTGAACTAAGAAAGCTGACGGATTATCATTTTCAACCCCAATGGTTCAACTACCAATCTCAATGCGGATGCTAGTGATGTTTCTGATATCACTACTCTGCATCTCAAGGTACTCCAAGTATCACTCCTCTTTCCAACATGGGTACCCCAACGACTCAGGAAACCATTACAAATGCTCAAGGGATGCTACACAGAAAGGTTCCTCAACTACCTAAAGGCCTTGACAGAGCAACTATCGCTTGATCAACATCAACTTCAATAAGGAAAATCCAAGGATACCGCCTCAGTCGGTGACCCTTGATCCTCCAAGGTCCAGGTTGTTGAAGAACATTTATCGCAAAAACACGATAGGGTTATGAGGATGATTTGCATATTTATTTCTATGACCCTGGGTCAAGAAAGTATGACACACAATTTTTACAGTCATATGAATAATTAACTCTCACAGTAATGTCTATAAGCTTGTCCAAGATTTTTTGTAAAAACAACAAATATATCCTCTCTTCAAAGACAACGACAAACCTCTCAGCCTGAAAGAAATTCTTGCTCAGAACCGTTCCTTCGAGGTCTGAGCACGATAATTTCGACCCATTTTTAACCACTACTTCTTCTTCCTTATGATTTGATTTCAGCTTTTTTCTTAAGTTTCGGTTCTGAATTTGAGTTATTCAAATTAAACCCATACTTTTTTGTTCTTTCTTCTTTGATCTAGGATATTAGATGTTTCTTAGTTTCTTTCTTAGTGTATTGTCTCGGGGTTCTAATAGATTTATGTCAACTGGTTTTACAATCAGTTTGGTGAAGAAGATTAAGTTTACATCAGCAAGCTTTTTATCGAAGACGCCAGCAACAACATTTATCGCAAAAACACCAACAAATCATTATAGAGACCGATGACAAAGACTCCGACTAGTTTCTGATTCAAAGATAATCGATTCAGGTTATCTTTGTTTCTATGTTTATGGAAGAAAAAAAACACCTTGAGAAATGGTAGGATCTTTCGATCCTAACATCTCAACTGATTGTGTAGTTTTTTTTGTTTTTTTTTTGATAAGAAAATAGAATAATAGATTAATTCGGATACATATCATTTGTCCTTGAAGTAGAGTTCAAGGCCAAAAATCTGTCTATCGAAAGAGTTTCAAAAAGAAAGCTATGAGGATAGCCAGAGTAATCCAAGGTTGTCATTGCATTTGCCGTGTTAGCTAATGCAGTATCTTCCTTGTTGGCTTCTTTGCAACAGTTAATAACTACTACATTTTTGTTCGAATCCTGTAAATCCTTAATACAGTTTTTGATTTCTTCTACTCTAGATAAGGCCGTCTAGCTGACAGTGTTGTAGTCCCCTCTGACTGCCTTAGCAAGTCTGGCAGTTTTCCCTTCTATCTGCATGTTGTTGTAGCCAAGCTGTTTCGTCCAATTGAGTGCCTCTAGCATTGCCTGGGCGTCCATCTCATCCTGATTTTGAGCTCTGCAACCTTTCCATCTCATTTCCCTGCACCAACCAGCACTACATCTTAGGATAAGAGAAATGAAACCCCCATAAGAGTTAGAAATATACCTACCTGCAAAGTTTATTTTCCATGTCCCTGTAGGTGGCAAAGTCCAGATTTTCTGAATAGTAATAACATTAGAAGCAAGTCTAGATTGTGTTTCTTGAGAAATTCGTTTATAGAGGGTCCATTCCATTTTGGCAGTTGTAAGAGTATGTTTTGGATTAGGGGTAACTCCCCTGAACAGTTTATCACAACGTGCTTTCCATATTTGCCAAACTATGTTGGCACATATGGATTTCCATTGGCCTTGACTAGTATCCCAGCCTGGAGGGTTAGTGGTCCATTCAAGCATCCATTGTTGAACAGAGGGAGGGAGGGGGGGGGGGGGGGGGGGGGCAATCAGGGGGAAAAGGGTTTTGGTGTGAAGCAAACCATACACTTCTTGCAAAGGGACAAGAAAAAAAAATGTTCAAGAGTTTCATTATATTGAGAGCACAAAGGGAAGATGTTCTGGATTTCAGAGTGTTGAGACAGTTTCGCCGTGGTGGGCATCATATCTTGGATACATTTGAATATGTAAAGCTTGATCCTAGGAGACCTTTCAATGTCTCATACTTCAGTCCAAGGAATCCTAGTGGTTGTTGAATTAGAAGGGGTTGTTGAATTATTGTTTCCCTGAATGAAGTTATAAAGAGATTTTGACGAGAATATCCCATTATTATTTAGGCTCCTCCTAGGAATGTCCCTACCACTAGGGTTGATACGAATGAGAGTTATTGCCGCGACTGTTTGGTTATTGATAATAATGAGAAGAAGGGGAACATTCCATGTTCCTTGAGAGATTAGGTCGCTCACAAGGGTTCCATTAAAATCAGAGGCTAAGGAAGGCGGAGTTTGTGCTAGGGATGGAATCCATCTATCTTCCCAAATATGAATAGTTTCACCTGATCCTATTGCCCATATGCAATGGGGTCTAATTTGATGTAGACCTTTTTGGATACATTTCCAGATCCACGAACCGTTCTTGGATATTCTTGGGTCTAGGTCATGGCGACATTAACTGAAGTATTTGTCTCGCAGCGCACCTGCCCACATAACATCAGAATTTGAGAGAAGATCCCACGCTAGTCTGCCTAGTTGAGCAAGATTGTTAGATGAAATGTCTCTGAATCCTAGTCCGCCTTCCGGGATAGGCTTGGATAGGTTTATCCAATCCTTTAGGTACTGACTTTTGATTCCTTCCTTCTTCCCCCACCAGAAGTCTCTTTGGAGGGAAGTAAGTTGGCTGGTTACGGCCTTGGGAATAACATAACATCCCATCTGGTAAATGGGAAGTGATTTTAAGGTTGATTTAACAACCACCATCCTAGCTTCCTGTGAGAGAGTTCTCCCAGACCAGTTTTGAAGTCGACTTTTGAATCTAGTTATCATAGATTCGAAGCACTTCACTTTGGCACGGCCAATGAAGAGAGGAGTTCCTAAATAGTTATCAGTCATTAAAATTTTCTGAACTTTTAGGATTCTCATAATCATTTTGCTGAATTTGTTAGGCATATGATCGTTGAAGAAAGCCCCATACTTTTGAAAGTTAATCATTTGTTCGGTTGCTTTACTAAAAATGTTAATAGTTTCTAGCAAATTCCTAGCCTCACTAAGAGAGGCTCTAGCAAATAACAATCGTCAGCAAAAAGAAGGTGGGTTATGGCTACACTTTCTTTTGCTACCGTTACACCTCTAATTTTATTTGAAACCTTAGCTTGCTTAAGTAATCTGGAGAGACCTTCCATACATATAAGAAACAAATAGGGGGATAGGGGATCCCCCTGTCTAAGGCCCTTAGTTGGAGTAAAAATTCCTTGGTACCCCATTGCAAAGCACTGCTATAGATGGGGTACTAAAACACTGTTCTATCATTGCACACCACTCGGCAGAAAAACCTAGTTTGTTCATTACTTGTAGAAGGTAGGACCAATTAACCCTATCAAAAGCCTTGCTCATATCTAATTTCAACCTCATAGAACCACCATTTTTTTTTATCTTTCTTCATTGTGTGAATTACTTCCCGGGCTAGAACTATGTTATCAGTAATCTTCCTCTTTGGCATAAAGGCAGACTGCACTGGAGAGATACTCTTAGCTAAAACCGGCCTAAGCCGATTTGCTAGGATTTTGGAAATAATCTTGTAGGAAGAATTACAGAGGCTGATGGGACTAAACTCACTAGGACGGAGGGGGGTTTCGACTTTGGGGATGAGAGCCAGGAAAGTCGAGTTCAATTCCTTGAGGAGAAACCTAGTTCTAAAGAAGTGTTGGACCATTTTTATAATATCATTTCCTATAACTGGCCACTGGTGTTGATAGAATTTCAAATTGAATCCATCGGGGCCTGGCGATTTATCCGCTGCCATCCCTTTAACCACATTAGTAATTTCCTGAGCCGAAGGAATTGCAATGAGTCTTTCGTTTTCACTAAGGCTGACAACCGGTTCGAAAAGATTTAAGATGGGTTCGGCATCGCAGTCTCCTGGGGCTGTACCTATTTCTTTAAAGTGTGTAGTTTAGGAGTCGCTAATTTCCTTGTGGGTATCCAGATTGTTCATTTCCTAACTGATTGTGTAGTTGTTAATTGATTTGGATAAGTGACTTTTCATCCAAACATGGCCATTTAAACTTGTTTTATTCCTGTTATTTATGAAACTATGAAATCTAATAGGAACAGAGAGAAAAATTAGGGCCTGTAACTGGTCTTTTCAGTGCTTGGTTTGTTTCCGGATTTCGACTCGGGTTATTATTATCAATATAATAATTAAGGTTTTTTGGAAAATAATTAAATAAATAACTTGTCCAAGAAACTGATTAAAAGAACAAGTTGATCCAGGGTATTTCAAACAAGAACATAGTATAGCTGAGCATGGAATATATCTAATTACATACTCTAATAAGCTCCATATTTCCTCGAGTATGGAGATTAAACTTAGCAAATGCATTCAACTTATCTTGGCCGCAACCGTGACTCAAACCATATCACCCATCCACCTTCAACAAAACCTGCTAAAGTATAATGATAATCTCCTTGAGGAGGATCTGGTACTGGAGCAAATTCATCCACAACAGTCTCAATCATTACCTTTTTCTCACCAGGTTGTACCCTTCTCCCATTGCACATTCCACCTTCCATCCCAGCCACTGTGTACCCGGTTGCAACTATCTTGCCTTCCCTATCCAATAGATTGACATATTGTTTTCCGGTACCTCTATAACTAGAATTAACATTGTCACGCACCTCTGCATCAATGGTTGGAGTAGTTTCTTGTGCAGTCAACTCTGCCTCAAAGGTTGGAGTAGTTTCTTGGGCAGTCGGAGGACGGCTTAAAATTTCAGCCACAATCTGTCACACAATAAGTGGAACATTTAATCTAAGTTCATGAGAGGTTATGTCTGAAGGTAATAACAAAAAATGCAGGCTCACCTTAACCAATCCTTCTACACGACTTGAAAGATTGGCGACCATGGCCGCAATTGGAGCATCGCATTTGCTAACTTCACTTTCCATGATACAGGTTGCTAGGCATGCTTGTACAGCACGCTTCTTAGACACACAGGAGGAATAAGCACGTAAATGTGCTCTACTGCCGTCTGGCCCAAAGACCTCGGCTACTGCATCTGAATCAAAACTCAGCTGCTTGCCAGATCCTCCTTCATTCAAGCGTTTCCTCTTTTCATTGGCAGCCTTAACCTGTTCCTACAGTAGACAGCATAGGTAACATTAGCTGAAAGAATAAACTAAGAATCCAACGGTCATTTAATTCTTTAACACTCACATATTTTTCGACAGCGGAAGGATGGACAGTCCCATCACTCTTTTCATGGCCCTTCATCCAAACATCTGGGCGCCCATCAAGAACTATTCCTTCCACTTTTTCCTGTCCATGCATTTTTTATTTGGTTGTAAGATAACATCACACATATAGGTTCTTAACTTCAAATCAAAATAATGTGATATTAAGCACGTACAAGGATATAACATTTGTTCACATAGGAACGCCTCCCAAGAGTATGGCGAATCGTGCTTTTCTTAATGTTCTCTACATTCTTCGCACGTTTCTCCTTAGCAACTTCTTCAAATTCATTTGCGACAAAAGCTTTCCAAACATCAAGCTTAAAACCAATTGGACATTTTGCTACAACCTCTTCCTGGTTAGTTGCGTCTTTCATGTACTGTTTACGTAAGTCATATTTGTATCTTCTGTACTTTGCCGGGAAGCTTTTCTCAAGGTAGGGGCGGACATACTGGGAAGGAGCATTGAACTCATATTCCATCTAAAACAAAGGGGATCAGTTGTTAAAAGACAATACTTTTCGTAAAGTACTTTATACAGAAACTGCTTTTTTACTTTCGTATATTCAAAAACGAAAAAAAAATTATTAAAAAGGAAAAGATATATACCAGCAAGGCATTCCAAACATCATCCTTGAATGTTTCTGGGACAAGCCTCCAATCTGTATAGTTTATTGGACAATGATGTCGAACAAGTTCTCCTATACGAGTGGAAAGTTTCTCTGCATGTTCCCCCACAGGTCTTCCAGCAACATCAACAGTGATGAAAACTTTTGGGCTCCTTCTAATACTTGCATTAGTCTGCAATATCCGAGAGGCTGGAATTTCTGACGAACCAGCACTATTTTGATCTGTTTCCATTCTGTACAATAAAAATCGGAATTATTAAACAAGGCAAATAGCAGTTTCATCGAAAACTAAAAGTATCAAATAAAAGATATCCAAGACGATTATTTTGTAGGGTAAAGGTTCCTCACTAGCTAATTGCTTATACCTATCAGGAACGAACGGTTCTTCGTAAGTCGTTTGCGTCTGAATTGTATCATCTATATGAACATCACCATCTGCTTCCCCTTCACACACTTCACATGGTTCTTCGTAAGACGTTCGCGTCTGATAGGTATCATCTATATGAAAAGCACCATCTGCCCCCCCTTCACGCACTACAATTGCAGCATCAACGAAGCTCTCCATGCAAGGCCCTGCATCCTCTGTGTTTTGTTCATGGTGGTTTTCTTCTCGCGATGGATCTTCCCCTGAATAATCACTACTATCACTCGTGGACTTCTCACCATGAAGATCCCATATACGATAAGACTTGTCGATACCCTTCTCAAGCAAATGTTGTCTAACTACGGCAATCCTGAGATTTTTCTTATTTCGGCAACGAGCACATGGGCAAGTACATGTTTTGTTTGAAGAACCGTATGTTGTCGCAAACTGTATAAAATATTTAACCCCATCTCGATACACTTTACTGAATATATCAGTTTCGTCCATCCAGTCTTTCTCAATTATCGGTTTCATTCTACAATAAAACAACATACCCATGAATATGCATTAGAAAAAAACCAAACACCAAATTTCAAGGTAATCTACATGATAAGATCGTATTTCATCCCAGACTCAGCCGTAAACTGTATATCTTTAGTTTATTCCTCTACATCCTTACAAGTGCACTCTAAGAGGTCGAGTACTAGAGCAGTCAGGCAATACCCCAAGGTCTGCTGCCTGATAAAGACTTAGCCTATTTGATAGCACTTTTCCTTTCAAAGTGATGCACATACCACATTAGCAAACTAGCAAGGAATCAAGTATTTGACGAGGTTAAAAATCCTGCCACATGAGTCTATGGATCAACCCTAACCATCCAAGCAAACCTCAGTTAATAAATTAATCATGTAATCATGGAATCCTAGAATAGTTACATCTAGGTATCTGTACGTGTGATATCACCCAATATCTAGTCTATAAGGTTCATCCATTCATATAAGTTAATGTCTTTGTGGATTTATGGGGACTTTGGAAATGACTTGCGTCAGTTCTCAGTGATTGCGTTATACACATCAACTTAACTAATCCAATTTGCCTGTGATTTGAAGAACCCTTTTTATTTACTCTGAATAGAAATGGGATTGGGATACAAGTTTTTTTCTTTTAATATAAATTTTCAATGAGGATAATCCACATGTTAAGAGAATATATGCCACCATAAAAAAACGCACTCAGCCAATTCCAAATAGCCTTCTAGCGCAGCAGATAGATCAGAAGGGTCCTTTTCTGTCTGAGTTTGTATGCAAACTGTTGTGTCTCTAAGTTACAAATCCTAACAAGCATGGGCCAATAACTATTTCTTACTGCAATTCTTATCTAATAGATGCATTGTACGCCCAATACTATCAGAAAACATGCATGACACATTTGTAACCCTCGTACAGAATGATAGAGCGAATAGTTTATATTGAATTATATCAAAAAATGTGATTCCACGCTGACAAGTTCACATTAAGATAAATAACTGACGTCAAGGCTCTTCTAATCGCAAACGATCATTTACAAATGAGGTTTTCCATATCAAGTCATTCAAACAACTTTTATCCTAGTGAATAACCTTGGAAAGTAATAATTACTATCATTATATGAATTCTAACCAAAACAATGAGCAGAGACCAATTGAGGTATTCGTTCTGGTCAATGTAGAAAATGAATACATATAAACTTAATCGCATAAGAGCTCGAAGGTAAACCTTAGATATTTGGCAACCTAAAACAGTTGATCTTCCTTGTAAAATCACCCAAAAGGCCTGCAACAACATAATAATTTCCGCCTTACTAACTAAGCTACTGCAGATAACTTCAAATATAACAATCTAATATACGAAGTATATTTCAGTAACATGAGTTTTTAATTAATTTAGGGCTTCTTCTTTCAAAAAATAAGAACTTCAAAACCCTAGTTCTTCATATTTCTTTGATTTGAAGAGAATAATGGGATAAAGAATTGAAAAATATACATAGAGAGAAAGAATATGGATGAAATTACCTCTGCAAAGAAGAGATTACAGAAGGAACACTTAACAGCAACCAAGAAAAGGCGCCGGACTGAAACGCATAAAGGAACGGATGAGAGAGAGTTTTTGTAGAAGATAGATCCGGAACGGTATTGGCTATGGGCTCAAGGGGTTACTTCTTCGCACTCTTATCGAACTAGTCATGGATACGTGGTAACTGTGCACCGTACCGGAAGAAAACAATTTTGCGACATTTATGTACCCTTTCCAACTTGAGTAGTTACATACAAACAACCCAAAAAACCAATAATGCTAAGTGTACCGGGAAAAAATCCCGTCGTTTCTCCCGGGTGAGATAAAAAATTGGTAGGCTCCACCACTAAACCTGCCCCTGTTAATATCCGGAGGGGCCCACCAAAAGTTTTGGAGAAACGACGAGATTTTCTCCCGGTCAACGTAGCATCACTCCCAAAAAAACACCTCTAAAATGGTTCCTCTTACATCGGGTGGGACATGCCTTCCCAAGATTATCAGGGACTCATTATTGGTGGGTTGGGTCCCATCCTTACTTAATGTTTTTTTTCCTTTTTCTTGAGCAAATGAAAATTTGCATTTAGGCCAAGCACTATGGTCCATGCGCCATTTCTCTTAGCTATAGTTTATTTAAAGCTAAGGGAATGGGTCTTAAGGCAACCTCATTATGGTGTTGTGCCATCTCTTAGCTATACTGCACGGAAACTTAGTTTCTGTGTTAATAGTACAAAATGGAAACTGAGTATCCTTTTTTTTCCCCAATTTTTTTCTAGTAGGAACATTTGTATAGGTTAAAAGATAATTATTAAAAGAGAAAAAAAGAGATATAATAGGTGAAAAAAGAGTTTTAGTAAAAAAAAAGAGTGAAAAAGAGAAATTTCAGTGTAAAACTGGTAAAACCATGAACAGATACTTAGTTCCCGTGTAAAATGCAACGGGTACTCAGTATTTGTTTCAACTTAAAAACGGAAATTGAGTTTCCATAAAGTGAAAAAGCAAACGGAAACTCAGTTTCCGTGCCATTTCCCTTAGCTACAAAGCTCATCAGATCTGATCAACTTTCTTTTTAAGGTCTTGCCGTGCTCCACTACATTTCTCGTTGTCATCTTCAAGCTCACGTTCCAAAGTACTCCGGACTGTGTTGTCTTATATAAGCAGCCTTCCCTTGAAGGATTGCAACTTCTCACAGAAAACTCGAGAATGCGAAGATACCTATGAACAGGAGAGGAAGATTAAGACACAAACAACGAGAAAGCTGGATAAAATAAATAAATTACATGATATTTAGAAAACGATCTACATGGATTCTCCCACTAATTAAGGTACAGACTCCGCGTAAATGATTCCCTTAGCTGACGTCACACCAATTAAGAGTTGCTTTAACCATTATTTTGAGCAGGTGTGAGAACATGGGGGTACCAAAATACACCACCAACTTTTTCTTAAAAAACCTGTATGGACAAAACCTAAATACAATTCCGAGAGTTCAACTTAATGAATCTCAATCGAGGAATAATATTCAGAGTTATATCTCTTTCTCTCACAATCAGAAAGTTGACAGAACCAAATCCGTGAACCTGATTTACATGTGAGGGTTCTTGGACGATCTCAAAAATCAATATCCAAGAATCAATCAAGTCATATCCAACAAACAAGGATAGATGTATCTACTTTGATGGATTTACGTACAACATGTGATATTTCAATTATAAAGATAATCAATATAATGCGGAAAAGAAATAACACAAACACCAGAAATTTTGTTAACGAGGAAACTGCAAGTGCAGAAAAACCTTGGGACCTAGTCTATATTTGAACACCAAACTGTATTAAACTGGGACAGACACTAGCCTACCACCAATTAACTTCAGACCGGAATATAGTTGAGACTAAATTAAACTCTCACATCAATTCATTTACATTCACGTTCCTTACGCCTCTTGAATCCCAGCAGGACTCTACGCAAATGATTCCCTTAGCTGACGTCCTTTACATCCTAAGAGTTGCTTCAACTCAATTGAATACTTTAAACCAATCTGCCTCCCACAAATAAGCCTGGTGATTTACTTTTTTGATTGTATATCAAGGTGAGACCGGAAATCGATATCAATAAACAAAGTCTAGCTAACCTCAAAATCCGTTTTTATGTTTCCCGAAGAGCAGCCTAGATTATTATTCACCTCACAAGTATTAAACCTGTGAAATCACAAAATCTGAGACGAATAGAACTTTGCGATTTCCATTTATCTTGTTTGAGTGAGCAGCTCAACAATCAAACAAGATCAGGATAAAAGATAGTTGGACCTGGCTTCACGAATCCCTGTGAAGTCTGTTTAGTCGCTAAACCCTATAAGGGTTTTAGGAAGAGGAAGACTCTAGTTTACAACTAGGATACACAAGAACTAGTGTCGGGATTCAAAGATCCCAGTTGCTTGAAGTTCCCCTTTTATAGACATTCAAACCATAGGTTGCTTTAGGTTTAAGCTAGGATAGCTTTGGAACCAAGCAATCAATATCCACTGTTAGGTGAATATTTGAATCTGATTTACATAAACAAGATATACACTCTGGTTAGGTGAAACCGTAACCGAACCGTGTATAAAGACTATGTTCAAGGTGTTTTGCCGAAACTATCCGATTTGAACTTATAAGCTTAACACTCATTTTCATAAACACTTAAGACATTAACCTTGAGTCACATTCATGTGATAAAATAAGTCTAGTATTTTTAGAGAATTGATCAAATGCTAATTTTCTCGTAGGAATAATTTTATCGCACTTGAAAATAATTGGCATGGTTAGTAGATGCACAAAGTACAAATACCATAGCCATCCGTGACTCAGGTCAGTCAGAGTACGTGTAGTGGTTTCTAGACTATTAATCCAAACCAAGTATGCGTACCGATATGTGTACCTTAAGACCATGACCGGTTCCGGAGTCCACAAAACTATTTTGGTACGTGTACCGATATGGATACTAAACCGGTTCCGTGACCACAATTCCTTTAAGGTTTGCATACGGGTATGCGTACCGATCTGATTCATGAGTTAAACAGATTTTCACACTATGTGCATAAGGATATGTGTTAGAGCATTGCTCGGTCGAACTCGAAAGCATTGCTATCTCAAGCTTGTTTGTCAAGTTTAGTTGATCAAAACTATAAATATTGATTTCTAGTCTACTTATAGTTATGTCTCGGATTACGATAAAATGTGTAGTTGAGCTTTAGACTTCACGGTGTTCATCGATTGAAGACGAAGATCTACTGAGGGGAGCTTGGAGGAACTTCATCAACAAAAGGTATGTGGAGACTAAAACTTATCTATCACTCAGAAGTTTATTATATTTTATCTCCTAATGAGACTAAGTTGTATAGCTATATAGACTTTTATATTATACACATTTGATATTTCGAGCCTAGTTTATCTCGATGATCTATTTCTCAAAATATGTGTTGGAAGCTTTTTTCTTTAACTATGTTCATCATATTCTTGACGAGTTTAGTTGGAAACAATTTATTTGTTGGAAACTAAATATTGAGTCAAAAGATGATCATGTAGAAATTTCTTTGAAACATCTTACATGATTTGTGTGAGACAATCATTTGATGTCGACTTGGAAAGTTTCGTATTGATCATTCAATCACTTAAAAATTACTTGAAGCTAATAGTTTGTGTGAGACAGCTATTGCCGTCTTCTAAGGATGTTTCAATGATTGAAATGGGAGTTTAGAATAAAAACCTTTATCTGGATACAGCACAGTATGTGTACCTAGTATGCAAACTGTTTTGGTATGATTCAGGTCCGGGAACCTTGTTTGCATACCTAGTATGCGAACGGTTTTAACTGTTAAGTCTGGGAACCTTGTTTGCATACCCAGTATGCGAACGGTTCTACCTGAGTTAGGTCCGGGATGGCTGTTTGCGTAACTGTTTGCAAACGAATGGACAATACCAAAGTCCAGAAGCTATAGTTTGCGTACCTGTTTGCAAACTTAGTGGTTTAAGTTCTAAAATCGGTTAAGTATGTTTTTTATACTCATGAACAAATACATTTATAAATTAAGGAATGCAATCTTTGCAAACCGTGGGTTAATGTTCATGAATTGATTCTTGTATAAGTACTTTTTACGATTACGAATCAATCCGATTTCGATTCAATTTGTTCATATATATTTCTATGAGATAGTGAACAATTGAACAACTCTATGAAACACAATTAGATTCATTTGATTATCTTTCATGATTGATTGATCATCATATTTGATCTAGAAGTGTTAGATGAATGTGGTTAAGACAAAAGTGTTCATATGGCTAACTTTGGTTAATTGTTATTGAGCCAACTCAATATACACGTTTAGGTACGGTTGCCCAAATCTAAATGAAGGTATATTTCATTTGTGTGTAACAAGCTAAGACTATCTAACGGTGGAGAGATATTGCTTTGGTTTAAGCAAACTTAGATTGAATTTTAAATCAGGATTTCATCTAACGGTGAATATTGAATGCTTTGTTACTAAGCTATCTTAGCTTTGATTGTAAGCAAACCCTAATTTGAAAGACTATATAAGGGAGAACTCTAGAAACTGGAAAACCTAATCCCGACACTTTCCTGTGTCCTAGTTGCGTCTAGATTCGATTCTCCTTTAAACTAGGTTTTTTCAAAAAAAAATATTAGGTTAACGACTTGAAGACTTCATTTGGGATTCGTGAAGCCAGATCCAACTATTTTCTCTGCAGTCGCGTATTCTGATCTAACTTGTTCTATCGTATTGAGTACTATCTTCTCTAAGATTTGCTCGAGATTTATCTCCGATAGATAAGATATAAAAGTGATCACAAAGTTCTTCATCTCAGACTTTGTGGTTCAACAATAGCTTCTTCTACTACCATATAGTTAAGTTATTATAGGGTGATTGATATTTCTAGGATGCTCTTCGGGAGTATAAGACCGGATTATCAATTGGTTCATGTTCACCTTGATTTATCAAAAAACGGAACAAAAACTTCATAGAAACTTCTGTGGGAGGCAAATTTATCTATCAGAATAGATTTATCTGTGGGAGACATATTTGTTTACAAGTCTTCGACTTTGGGTCGTAGCAACTCTTAGTTGTGGGTGAGATCAGCTAAGGGAATCAAGTACGCAGAATCTGGCGCGGTACTAGAGGCGTAAGGAACGCGACTATACCTTAATCGGTGTGAGACTTGGTTAGGGATCAACTACATTCCAATCTGAAGTTAACTTGTAGTAGGCTAGTGTCTGTAGCGGCTTAATACAATGCGGTGTTCAATCTGGACTAGGTCCCGGGGTTTTTCTGCATTTACGGTTTCCTCGTTAACAAAATTTCTGGTGTCTGTATTATTTCTTTTCTGCATTATATTTTTTTATATAATTGAAATATCAGAGGTCCTGTGTAGTTCAATCAATTAGTAAATCCGACCTTGGTTGTTGGATATAAATTGATTGACACTTGGGCATTGGTCTTTGGTACCATCCAAGTAATTCTCACATCAATCAGGCTCATATATTTCTATTTGTTTGATTTGAGAAAATGATATATAACTCTTTGATATCTTTCTTGGTTATGATCGCTTTATAAGCTTGTGCACTCGGAATAATATTGGAGTTAGTCCATACAGATTGCCGAATGATTTATTGGGTGTGGTTGTTATACCCCCGCTTTTTCAATATGCGTACCAAAAATCTGCAAGTCGACATATAGCTACTCCGCTATGTGTACAAGTACATGTAATACGGTTCAGACTTATAACAGTTTTCCCAGTTTGTAAGACTGATAACACTGTCTTGTATCTGAATCTATAGTAGTTTTATATTTCTCTCTAAATCGATTCCAAACATTCCCGAATAACATCAATGACACATATCACTGTTCCAAGTTATTTTTGAATGATAAAACTTGAATCATGATTTTGATTCCGAACAATAAATTGTCCTTAACCGAAATTCATCAAGTATGAACAAATTTTCATTAAGCTTAGTCATTATATTTCGAGAACTAATAACCAAGATAAACTTGACTCGAAATTCTTGTATATGCATGATAGTCTAATTAGTTATGCGACATCGTCTCATTGATATAAAAATGAATATAACTTGAGAAATAGGTGGTCCAGTCTTCACTTACCCTTTGTTGATGAAGTTCTCCAAAAGCTTCGGTTGATCTTCGCCTTCAAACGGTAGAACACAATAATGACTGCCGTGATCCACTGTTTCTAAACTACATTTTTATCCTAGTCCGAGACTTAACTAATTGTAGACTAGAAATCAAGATATAGTTTTGACAACTAAATTTGACAACAAGCTTAAGATAGCAACACTTATGAGTTCGACCGAGCAATGCTCTAACAATCTCCCCCTTTGTCAATTTTAGTGACAAAACTATCAATACATATGGATAAAAAAAAACTTTTAAAACTCCTCGAATCCATCATGCTTGATTTCCTTGGTTTCTTCAACTCCTTGAACTCTTCGTAATTTCAAGTTGTAATGATTCTGAAAGTGTTCAACTCAGCATCGTTGTTGTTGAAGATCCGTAGTGATAACAACATTGAAAACAAATATTCTCAATCGTCGTTATACATAAACATAGTATTAAATATCTTCTCCAAAGTCCAATTATATCCCAACTTTGAAGCAATACTACGATGATATGTTTTTCCCCCTTAATCAATACTTACATCTTTTGCATAATAGGTGAAACATGTAGATTATTAATTGATTCACTACCCCTTACATAATGATCCGTAAACCATATGTATGTAGTATGAAACTACTAAATAAAATTCTCCCCCTTTTTGTCAATAAATTTGCAAAGGTACGAAAATCGTGGGATCGTAATGAATACAACCAAAAGATATGTCATGTTTTAAGAAAGTTAGAGATACTGCATAGTTAAAATCCAACTCCTCATATCAAATTTATTTAGATGACATAGTAAGAAAATACTTAGCGCTCATCTAGGAGATTTAAGATACAAGCATCCCCTTTAAAATCCACAGCCACACTCCCCTTAAAGATATAGCAATTAAGCACAAGTTCATTTAAGAACTCTCCCCTATTTGATGTCATTCCCAAGAGAACAACATGAGTGACCTTCCTCTTATGAAAAAGAAGGATTTTGTCGGACATTAACAAATCACAGGGTTTTTTATCCGCAAAATCGACTTAAAATAATCTCAACGCCAGTTACGGACAAAAAAAAATGATTTTAATCGGTATGGCTCAACATAAGAAAATATTACGGAGTGTGTCAAGCAGTAAAAACACAAAAGTGTGATCACAAGTAGATCAATACTGCGAGAAAATTCTCAAAGAGTTTGTTTTATTTTACGTTTATAAAACCATAATAGATTTAACTTCTAAGCATATATTAAATATCAGCTTCACGAAAAACGTAAAGAAACATATATTTCATAAGACTTTTGTAATAATTAAACCAATAATGATTACATACTGCAAGTTCATCTTCCAACAACTCTATATTTTAAATAAATAAATCTAAAAACATGCAAGATGAAAATCGTTGGAAATAGCTTGTGCAATCACAATTTTTGCTATACCAAACCATAGTTATCCTTCTTAAAAGTAAGAATAAATTCTCACAAGAAGTTTCCTAGACAAATAGAAAACGAAATAAACTAGATTTTTCCAGACTCTTCATTGGTATTGAGACCCTTGAATTTGTCATCAACTGTATCCACGAGCTCTTCAGAAAAAATATCTTCATTGAGTAGTTCACAAACATAAGATTCCATGAGAACAAGGTCAGCTGAAACCTTTTTCAACTCAGTCTTCAATATGTCTAGACCTTTTAGCGTTTCAACAAGTTCTAGTTTCGCTTCCTCAATTTGTTTAAGAAAATCATAAAGAACATCAGCAGAGGTCATCTCTTCCCGTTCAACATCTTAATGATCATATGCAAAATAGCTATTCATATCAGAAGGTTTTTCGGAAAAATCAACAACTTCGTCATCAACCAGAGTTCTCTTCTTTCCTATTGTTTCAATACCATCGTGATTAAGAGCTTTCTCCATGCTTTCAATTTGTGACATAGGAGACATGCTTGGGTGCGGAATCTTGGATGAGAATTTCTCAATCACAAGTTAAGTTATATAAAGGAGTTTGTAATGAGGTATTCTCTGGGATGCCAGTCGGTTCGTGACCTGTCTTAGATATTAGGGTTTTCGTACGTCACAAAGGAAAGGTACGTGTACCTTCTGATGGTACGGGACCCGTCGTTCCTAATAGGTTTTTAACACAAAATTTTGAGGGTAGTAAACAGTCTTTTAGAGAGCACACAACAATTTTCAATACTGCAATTTTCTTCCTTATCTATGACAAATATTCTTCTTTGAATATTAATGCATTCTTAGCTCTATAAACGTGAGTTTAGAGCACAAGATAATTATTATTCATGGAAAAAACTTTAATCAGAGAATGCTTTACCTTTTTGGAGCTTAGCTCAATAAGAATTCTTAACATTCGAGTCTAATTGAAATAATCATGGAAAGGTTGCATTATGAAAAAGATTATAGCTCATCATATTCAAGTACTACTCGAGAGAAATAGTAAACCTGTCAAGCAGTAATCCTTATCCAATAATATTTTCATGGATAAGGTTTCAAAACGTGTGCCTAGTTTGCACAAGTGTGAGCCGTGTGCTCACAGGAGGAATTAAGCTGCAGTATACTGTTTTTACCTCTTTCTTTTGCTAAGAAAAACCTTCTGGAACGTGAAAAGTGATCATAGAAATTTTTGTAATTATAATAAGAGACACGGTTAGAATCCTTACCTGAGATTGCTTGCCTGGAGGAGAATGATAGTTTATCAATAAGATCCATATATCCTAAAATGATCAAATTCATGTTAGCTTGTTGATCTATTTCATTAACGAAAACATCAAACTTTTTAGGAGGTGTATGGGTATCCTTTCAAACCCATATTTGTGATGGTTTCACGGAGTTCTTTTTAAACCGATTTTGCATACTACCCTTTTTACTTTTTCGAATATTCAGAAACTAAAGCAAGGATTAATTCTCAATAATTAATGATCAAAGAAAAGGAAGAGTCTTTTCTCTCGCAAGAAAAAAATATTAAGGTCGACCTTGTCAATGCTCTTAACCAAGTTAAGTCATTGGAAGAGAAAATTACAAAGTTAAAGAGACTCAATGATAGCACCAACAATCAATCCTCTCTGGTTGAGGCAGGTACAGTTCATCGCGACCAAGGTAGTCAATATTGGTTGTATCGGCCGATATTATAGGTTTTTATCGTGTATCGGAATATATCTATAAGAAATCGAAAATATCAGCGATACAAAGATTGAACGATAATATTGTCTGTATCGGCCGGTACAAACTAATATATCGGCTTCACTGATACACCAATATTATCGGAGTAATAGTGTTTGTTTAATAAAAAACCATGATTTTGCCATCTATACCTCCTGAATCTCTTCCTTCGTTTCTTTCAACCCAATTTTTTAAAGTTTTTTTTTTATCTTCACTTTCATCTTCTTTTCTTTTTCTGGTTAGTTCTTTTTTTCAATCGACGACAATGAGATGGGAGTTTTGTATTTGATTGTTTTACTAACAAGCCTCTGATAAACCACATTTTATTTAAAAATTTTGAGATATGTTGATGATTATTATTATGGTTGAACATGGTTTTGCAAATATTGAAAATTCTAATTTTAATGATGTATTGCCAAGAAAAATCGATAATATCTTTTGTATAGGTGTATCGGATCCGACAGATACGAGACCGATACACGATATTAACTGCTTTGATCGTGACACACGGGGCTTGGGGTATGAAGGAATAGTAGCTCTTACAAACAACAAAGAGATAAACTTTGTTAAAGCCATAAGCTCTTCCACACTAGATGATCTTCCCAAACCTTCTAAAGTTTAAAGTATGCAAGTGAGGTTCTAGAAGAAAGTGCTTCTGCAAGTGATCAAATTGAATCTCCAAAGGTTGAGAATCAGTATGCACAAAAGACCAGTAATTCTCACGAAGGTAATCTTAAAACTTATACTCCTTTTAATAAGCATTGTTACTCCTGTAGAAATAAAGGTCATGTGCAAAGTAAGTGCAAACTTCGCAAGATGCATGATGCTCTATCTTTTGTTTCAAAATAATTGGGTAAATTTACTTCTCACAAAAACTCAGATCACCATAGTCCTATTTTGAGACAAAAGAATTATTTTTATAGTTCGCATCCCAGTTCTACAAGGGTTATCCCTAAAAAGAGCAATGATAAAAAGGGTAATACCTTTGTCAATGAGAATACAAGATCTGAGGTTTTAACTTGGAAAAAAACAATGTTGCAAGAGATGAAACAATGTATTCATCCTAAACTCACCTACAAATGGATGCCCAAGTCTGAAGTAAAAATCTCATAAGAGGCATCTAAAGAAAATTCTAAGAAAAATAATCATGTCTTAATCTTAGATAAGGATGATTATGAACGTCTAATTATTATACTCAAAAATGATCTGAAGATATCTAGTGATATCGATACAAGGATCTCCTTCAACAATCTGATGTATAGTGGGAGAAGAAAAAGAAAGACAATCAAGAATCACTGATTACTCAAATCTTATTGCCATGCCT
This sequence comes from Papaver atlanticum, assembly GCA_023531105.1. Taxonomy (NCBI): domain Eukaryota; kingdom Viridiplantae; phylum Streptophyta; class Magnoliopsida; order Ranunculales; family Papaveraceae; genus Papaver; species Papaver atlanticum. The sequence goes on from JAJJMB010017331.1 coordinate 2,806,891, forward strand.
TTTTTTTTTCTTGGCATATATTCATAAGATGAGTTTTGATTATTTTAGTTAATCAAAAAAGGGACTTTCTTTATTTGTATATTTTATTTTATATATATTTTTACTTCCAAAATATAAAGGTTTCCTTCTTGAACCTTTTGAAAGAGACTATTTATATGAATAGTTTCGGTCTTATCCTTCTTCATATAATCTAAAGATTTTGCACAATGTCCCTTCTTTGTGAAGAGGAGTATGAGGAAGATTTAACAGAAGAAATTTCGGATGTAATTAACTCTTGCAGATTTATGCCACTATCGAAAGAACTTCATACTATTATTTTTTTAAATAATGGAAAAGAAAGTAGTGATGTTGTCTGTGAATATTGTCTCGGAAATATTGAGAAAATTCTCAAGTCAAGATCCACATATTTTGAAAAAGTGAAATTCGAACTGTGCTCCGAATACTGTCCTTTTCCCATTAAGGCAACTCTCTCGAAAACCATTGCTTCTAGTCTATTCGAAGGAACAATGGAACTCATTGGGAAAAAGGATCTACTCAAAGATGACATTGCTGATGCTAAGCATGGAATCTACGGCTATGAGCATTGTCTTGCCAATCATCAGTGGCCACTAAAACAAGAAGGAGATGATGCCTATTATAGAAGGATGTTGGATTACTATAAAAGAAATCTGACAGAATCCGAGAACCTACTGAAGGAAATCTCAGAAAAGGCATGTAAAGAAAAAAATAAGATTAAGTTCTTATTTAAAATTAGGTTATTCAACTTGTTGATTTACTTCGATATTTTGTATAAGGTCTATTTGAATAAAACTATCAATATTTGTTTATGAATGAATAAAATTATTATTTTATAATTATAATCTTTGTTTCATTATTTGATAGTACCGATTGCATAGCCTGTGTATGAATGCTTATATTTTATGCTATGTGATTTCGGATTTATGAGATGTTTAGTTTCAGTTTTTATTAACCTAAAAAATATTCGATCTCATATGGTGTAACCCTTATGGTTTGTGTGGCTTTTTGATTTAGCGAGATCAATTTCTAGCCGATGTTGGTGGGCTTTATCAAAGGATTATAAGGTGTTCCGATTGAAACTCATATGTGAAAAGCCGCAATATGTTGATAATCAATTTATGTTTACATAAGTTGTATTTAGCAAAACATGTGTGTTTCGGGTTTAAACTTTTGCTATTGGCACACATTAGTTAAAACTGATTCAACCTTTCTCTAGTAAAGGTTGCTTTTGTTGTTGTTCTTTTGTTCTTGCGAGAGAATGACAACACACTAGGGGAGAGTTCTTATTTGAACTGATGCTTAAACGATATATGTTTCTGGGGGAAAGTGGCTGCGAAAATTGAGGTAACGATTTTTATTATTAATTAATCGTTTTTCCTGTTTAAGAAAAGTTTGAGTTTATTGCATATATTTTGCTTTTGCTTAAAAAAAATTCGGTACAATTGATATGTTCCATTATGCTGTGTGGATTGATTTTTATGATTCAATTGTTTCCGGTTAAGAAAAACTATGTCAATTTATTTGGCTTATGAGTTGGTATCTCATTTATTGTTTGGTATCAATTGTTTTTGCTTATGAGTTGGTATCTCCGATTGAGAAAAACAATGACAAGTCAATTTCTTTTGGTTTGTATCTATTGTTTTTGTCTTAACAAAAATTATGGGATCATTTGTTTAGTCCATATGATTCTGGATAAGAGAAACTAAGTTAATTCTGATCTCAGTTAGACTTATCAATTTGAGGATTCGGTTATTCAAGTCTAATTGAATGCCTTGACAAGAAAAACTAGTTAACTAACCTAGTGTTTGTCTTGTCTAAAGGGAAAGGTCTAAGTTATTTTCTGAAATAATTAGAGCTCGATGAGAGAAATAAAGTTAATTCTGATCTCTATTTTGGTCTTGTCGAAACAAGCGATTGTACATACGCAATCGGTTCGACAAAAGAATTAAGTATCTTAGTCAATTTGTCGGACTATAGGAAAAATTGCTTCGGGCAATTGTTTTCTTGATAACATATTAAAACAAAATTACTTTATAGTTTCGGTTTTAGTATTGGTTATCTAAAGTGGTATGCGAAACCTTCGTGCTTAACTCTTCTAGGTTGTACAAATCTTAAAGATTTGTAAGATCCTTTCGGTTTGTCATTTGTTTGTTCGTACCTTTATCATTTTTCGGACATGGGATCACCTTGAGTATCAAGGAATATCTTTGAACAATAAATGATAAGAGTTATGTATATGTTCAAATAATGTCGACATTTAGAAGTTTCTCAGCAAACCTTAATTCCAAGCTTCACACAAAACATAAAGAGATATGTGAATATTGGAAACTCGGTTTTGCTCCTTGGGATCGGTTGTACCAACCTCACAATGTAAGTTGTGATCGTTTATATCATGTTTCCCAAACCAGGTTGTGACCGGTTACACCTTGCTTCCCAGAGGTAGCTTGTGATCGGTTACACCTTACTTCCTGAGTTAGCTTGTGATCGGTTACACCTTGCTTCCCAAAGGTGGCTTATGATCGACAAATAACTTCCCAATTCATCCTGTTACCGGTTATACCTTGGATCCCAAAGTAACTTGTGACCGGTTATAACTTGCATTCCAATATAGCTTGTGATCAGTTACACCTTGATTTCCAATGTAGCTCGAGACCGATTACAACTAGCTATATTATATAGGCTATGACCGGTTATACCATAAATCTAAAGAAGTTAAGATAGGTTCTACCTTGTCATATTATATTGGTCATTCAAAAGATATTCAATAAAGAACCTGACCAGTCATGATTTCCTTTCGATTATGAAACAAGTTCATATATGTACTTCCTTTAAACAAATGTTATAAAACATTGTTTCCTAGGGTGAAATCATACATATATGATGCACACATAATCAAAAAACTATATGGATTATGTCGATGTCGTATTTACGAAGTTCAAAAGATAAGCGTTATACTTTGTAATTCAATAAATTCCTTGACACTTTGATCATAATGTAATGACCAAGTCTAACCACTAGAGTATTATATATATACATCTTCGCATGTTATGTTTTCAATAAAATCCGACTTGAAAGATATGTTAGGAATGGAAACAAGATCAACTCAATATTACTAACCTCAAGAGGAAGGATGATGTCGTCGTTACTTCTTCACATTCTTCGGGTCTTCTGAGTAATACTTGTACGTCTCATCATTCCTAGACTTTCTAGTCCAACCTAAACGAAGTTGACTCTAGTATTTAATCAAGCGACTCTAGATGAGTTTTGATACTAAAATATGATAACCAAACTTGACATACCAACGCTTGGTGGGTTAAACCGAGCTATGCCCTAACACTAGACATTCTCAAAGTGGGTAGAATTATATTGGACGATAAGCACCTGGCATTACAACTATTCATGCACAAATCTAAGTTTAAATCCTTTGAACCAATAATTAATAAGATAAAAGCTAGGTTAAAAGGTTGGAGTAGTAAATTCTTCTCTCTGACCGGCAGAGTGGTGTTGATTAAAAATGTGGCTGATTCTTTGGCCACAGATCAAATGTCAGGTTTTGTTATCCCAAAAGAGATAACAAAGAAAATGGCTTCATTAAATCTAGCTTTCTGATGGGGACACTCTGAGGATAACAATTGGGGTTAGTTCCCTAAAGCATCGATCTCGATCTGCAAACCGTCATCAATGGCGGGTTAGGTTTCAAACAATTTGCAATGTTTAACATCGCCATGTTGACCAAAATGGTATGGGGAGTGATACAAAATCCAAATTCTCTTACCACTAGAGTCCTTAAAGAAAAATACTTCAAAACTACTTCAGCATAGCCAAACCAAAGAAAAATTGTCCATGGCTTTGGAATGGACTAAATCAATTATGGGCTCACAACTGGATCCTCTAAATACCTCTAACCACATTCATCGAAATGACATAAAGCCAACAATTTGCCAATACTTTGAGCAAAGTCAGCAATGTCTTGCAGGAAGAGACTAATGGATGGAATGTTGATTTCTTACGACAAGTTCTACCAACCCAGATAGTCCAAAACATCCTTAGTATTGATCTTCTAGAAAATCCCAGCAACCAAACACTCTACCAACCCAAATAATCCAAAACATCCTTTGTATTGATCTTCTAGAAAATCCCAGCAACCAAACACCTTAGTATGGTCGATAACTTAAAAAGGCAATCTCAAGGTTAAGTCGGTGTATATGTATTTGATTTAGAACGATATTTTGGGGACTACTCAAAAAAGGTGGGGGACTACTTTGTGATAGGAATGTCCACCCTACATTCTAAGGGGTGTTCTAAAAGATTAGGGAAGACTAATCTTCCCTTATCCTAATTATGGTTATAACTAATCCTAATAACCCACTAATTTAACCACTACCCACTAATCTAACCCACTAAATTAAAACCTAAAATCAGTTTCAAAACCTTTTCTTTTCTTTTATTCTTCATCTTCTTCTTCTTCTTATTCTTATTCTTCTTCTCTTCTTTTCCAACATCAACCAAGAAGTCCGATTCGAGTAAAATGAAAATCCGCAGGTAATTTCCTTTATACCCATTCCTTTTAATCGTTTTTTGTTGAAGAAATCGATTAGAAATCATCAAAAAACATAGAAAATGGTAGTTACAGTATAGATTTCGGCTAGGAGAAATTTTGAAAACCCTAGATTTTGGTAACCGAACTTTTAATATGAAGAACAGTTCGGCCAATTAGGAATTTTTAGGTAACCGAACTATGTAGTTCGGTAAGCTTGCAAAAAAAAAAATCGTAACCGAACTCCTTCTTTATATGAGAAATTTGAGTTCGGTTTAGTCGATAAATTTATATAGGTAACCGAACTTTGATAAAATATAGTTCGGTTACTTCGCAATTTCTATGGGGTAACCGAACTTTGATCTGTCAACACCAGACTTGTAGTTCGGTGACTTCGCAACTTATACCAGATAACCGAACTTTAGTCTGTTAACATTTTGTGTTTGATGTAATCCCATGTTCAATTTTATTTGATAAGACAATATTCTGTTTAGCTAATAATGTGGTTTTCATTCATTAGGAACAAAGGAAAAAAATTTAATCCCCACCTAGATGAAGATTTGAGAACTCCCACCGTGGTAGAATACATTTGGATTTTCGAAACCGTGGTACTAAAAATGCTAAACATGGAGGGGGATCGTTATAGGAAGTGAACCAAGAGAATGTTCGTAATGCAATCCAAGATGTCAATCAAGAGGTGATGGAGAATACAATTGATAATGTTATTGAAGAAGAGAATGATGATGAAGAAGAGCAAGGAAATGAAGAGTTTGAACAACAAAGAGAACACGTTGAAAATGTAGAGGAAGAAGAACAAGGACAGGGCAAAGAAAGAGAAGGACAAGAGGAAGAGAAGGATGAGGAAGGAGAGGAAGAAGAGGAGGAAGAGGAGGGAGAGGATGAAGAGGAAGAAGAGGAGGGAGAGGATGAAGAGGAGGAAGAAGAAGAAGAGGAAGAAGAGCAAGAAATTGTTTGTTAGCTTGGCCGCCATGAAATTTCCTTCAAGATGCTCCGGACGAGGGCGGTTATGACAACCTTCCATAACCTTGTAGAGAACCCATCCACCCAATTCTTCGTTGTAAATAAATGCAAGCTTGAATGGGCATTTAATCTTCTTTGAGAAAGTTTTGTTCTTCCTATTTGTCTTTCTTTTATAAACATAACCCTTCCTCTTGTGGCTTTTATCGGGATCACCGCTTCTCTCACAAACCATTTCAAAGCGGGTTTTGCCGTCTCTCCCATTCAATACTAATACGCACATGTCTTTTAGTGCATGTTTTCTAGCCCAACTCTTTGCCTCTAAAGGACTTTTGAATACCAAGTCATTCATGTAGTGATGGGAAGTGTCATCGTACAAAATATCAACAGGGGTAGGTCGATTTTCCATTGGTTCTATTGGATCAGATGCAACCTACGAGTAATATCACAACGTCAATACCAACTAAAAATAAGAAATACTTAAATTTTCGGAAATGTAAAAATAATATACGATCCTGCCGAACAAAAAGTTCGGTTATGAAAAAAATATTGCGATCTTGTCGAACTTGTTCTTTGGAATTTTCTATGGTATAGTTCGGCAACATAATTACTACACTCGACTAAACCGAACTACAAAGTTCGGTTAGCTATTCAATGAACGTGATTTGCGATCTTGCCGAACAAAAAGTTCGGTAACAAAGGGACTAAACTCGACTAAACCGAACTATTAACTGTATACTCTATAAAATTAGCTCGGCAACGTTTTCTGGAAAAAGATAACCGAACTCTCAAAAACCTCCATTAAAACAGAGTTCGGTTACCTGCGTATGCTGAAATGAGTAACCGAACTGCACATACAGGAGAGTTCGGCTACCTGTTTTGCAGAATTGCTAACCGAACTACTTTGACCTAGCCGAAATTTCTTCCTGAAATTTTCGATTTGGCCAATTTTTTGCACAATTCAAGCTACATTAACTAAATTTGAGCCATACATGAGTACCCATAACTTCATCTTCTGGTTGTGGCTGATAATATTCATCATTTGGGTCGTTAGGTTGAGTTTGGGGTAAATAGCTTTCATCATCTAACAAATAACTCATATCCGGATCATTAGAAATATTGACAAATATATTAGGAGATGAAGGAGGTTCTGATTATGAGGAGGAGGTATCATCACATGAATCACTCATATCATATTTACTAAACTCAAAATAATTTTTTTTGGGTTCTTCCCTCTTTTTCTTCATCTTTTTTTTTCTTCTTCTTCTTCTTCTCTCTCAATAATTCTGATTCTAACAAAACTATCCTATTAATAACTCACTAATCACTAACTAATCAGTAATTAATCATTACACTAACACTAACTAATCAATAAACTAACTAATTTAATTACCAAGGGTAAATTTGGTATTAAAAAAGAATTTAGATAAGGGGTGACCCAAAATTACTTCAAATGTCCTACCAAAAATTGAAGAGTAGTCCCCATCTTTTTTGAGTATTCCCCAAAAGATGGTTCTTGATTTAAGGTCCGTCGAACAGTAATGCCCAATCACCTTCGTTGAACCCAATATGGAGGAAAATTTGGTCTTTGGGTATCTTTTCACGGATACGAGTTTTTGTGTGGAAATGGTATTCCACCAATAAGCAGTACTTTGGGTTGATGGGTTGCGACAATAAACAACAGTTGCACCATGTATTCTCTTTTAAAATGCCCATTTAACAAAAGGGTGCGATTTGGTATGAACTGCATAATAGACATCACTACTGTTGTTAAAAGTTGGATAGAAACATAACTAACAACAGCCAAACTAGTCTGATAGCTAATACCAAATGGAACCAGGTGTATCCTCTTACAACTTGGCATATATGGAAAGCTAGGTGGTGTTTCCAAAACAACCAATAGTCCCCTACAACTACAGTCACTTTTATCAATAATCATCTCAAAACCTGGAATAACTTCCCAACAGATCTTCACTCCAACAGAAACCCAAACACAAATCAACTCGCTCAAACACAGATCAGGACTGCTCAACAGAAACTAACAATGATATGCTATAGCATGTGGCACGTCAGGTTTACTTTTGATGTGGTCATTCTTATAACAGATGAAGGAGAAGACTGCAAGGGACAAGGGGTCTTCCACTGCGAAGTGAGCTATCTTGAAGAAAGCTACACTTGGGGAGTGATTGCGGCCATGAGGGGTGGCATCAACAACAAAAGAAGAGGGTTTGCAACAGATCCAAGACAAGAAGCTAGTGAAGAAGCTGGAATTAGAATGGAGGTTTCCACAAAGAACAACAAATTGTGTGCTCATAGACGAAAATGTTACTACATTTTTTTATTTTAGACAATTACACCTTAATTCCCTAAGGCAAGCTTGGATGCCAAAACTGCTTTCTAATTTGCTAAGCATCCTCTGAAGATGGTGGCACTAATATTCCTCTGCTTGCTTAATTGTAATATGTTTACGACAAACAATGCTACTCAGATTTTTACACTGAGCAACTAGTAACTTTATTAACCCTTCATTTCAAGAAGAAAAAATATATTTAAACTATTCATTAATATTATCAATAAAAGTAAGAAAATTTTTGAAGTAAAACAGGACAAAATAACCCCGAACCTAGTGTGTAGTTGCTAGTTTCAAATATATAACCAGAATCATGTCATTACGGTAGTGTCTACATAAGCTTGTCCAAGAGACAGATTTAGAACAAGTAGATCCTGGGTATTTCAAACAAGAACATAGCGCATAGCTGTTAGCTAAAGATGAAACTACAACTGAACATGGAATATATCTAATTACATACTCTGACAAGCTCCATATTTCCCAAGTATGGAGACTAACTTAGCAACAATAAATGGTATAAAACCAAATACATTCAACTTATCTAGGCCGCAACCGTGACTCAAACCATATCACATATCCACCTTCAACAAAACCTGCTAAAGTATAGTGATAACCTCCTTGAGGAGGATCTGGTACTGGAGCAAACACATCTACAACAGTCTCAATTCTCACCATTTTCTCACCCGGTTGAACCTTTTTCCCATGGCACATTTCACCTTCCTTCCCAACCACTGTGTACCCAGTTGCAACTATCTTGCCTTCCCTATTCAATAGATTGACATTTTGTTTCCCAATACCTCTATAACAATAATTAACATTGTCACGCACCTCTGCATCATAGGTTGGAGTAGTTTCTTCAGCAGCCACCTCTGCATCAAAGGTTGGAAGAGCTTCTTCAGCAGACACCTCTGCATCAAAGGTTGGAGTAGTTTCTTGGGCAGTCGGGGGACGGCTTAATATTTCAGCTACAATCTGCCGTACAGTAAGTGGAACATTTAATCTAAGCTCAACAGAGGTTGTGTAAGAAGGAAATAATGGAAATGCAGATTCACCTTAAACAATCCTTCTACACGACTTGAAAGATTGGCAACCATGGCTGCGATTGGAGCATCAACTTTGCTAACTTCACTTTCCATGAGAGAGGTTGCTAGGCATGCTTGTAGAGCACGCTTCTTAGACACACAGGAGGAATAAGCACGTAAATGTGAATTGCTGCCGTCTGGCCCAAAGACCTCGGCTACTGCGTCTGAATCAAAATTCAGCTGCTTGCCAGATACTCCTTCATCCAAGCGTTTCCTCTTTTCATTAGCAGCCTTAACTTGTTCCTACAATAGATGCATTTGTAACATTAGCTGAAAGAATAAACTAAGAGTCCAACAGTCATTTAATTCTTTAACACTCACATATTTTTCAACAGCGGAAGGATGGACAGTTCCATCACTCTTTTCATGGCCCTTCATCCAAACATCTGGGCGCCCATCAAGAACTATCCCTTCCTCTTTTTCCTGTGCATGCATGTTTTTTTATTGGTTATGAGATAACATCACACATATGGGTTCTTAATGACAAATAAAAAATGTGGTATTAAGCACATACAAGGATATAACATTTGTTCACATAGGAACGCCGCCCAAGAGTATGGCGAATTGTGCTTTTCTTTTTGCTCTCTACATTCTTTGCACGTTTATCCTTAGCAACTTCTTCAAATTCATTTGCGACAAAAGCTTTCCAAACATCAAGCTTACAACCATTTGGACACTTTGCTACAACCTCTTCTTGGTTAGTTGCGTCTTTTATGTACTGTTTACGTAAGTCATATTTGTATCTTCTGTAAAAAGCCGGGAAGCTTTTCTCGAGGTACGGGCGGACATACTGGGAAGGAGCATTGAACTCATATTCCCTCTAACACAAAAAAAGGGGTTTAGTTGTTAAAACTTAAAAGACAATAATTTTCCCGAAGTACTTTTATAAAGAAAATGCTTTGTTACTTTTATTCAAAAACGAAAAACTTTTCATTAAAAGGAAAAGATATGTACCAGCAAGGCATTCCACACAGCATCCTTGAATGTTTCTGGGACGAGCCTCCAATCTGTATAACTTATTGGACAATGATGTCGAACAAGCTCTCCTATACGAGTGGAAAGTTTCTCTGCATGTTCCCCCACGGGTCTTCCAGCAACATCAACAGTGATGAAACATCTTGGCCTACTGATACTTGCATTAATCTGCAATAATTGAGAGGCTGGGATCTCTGACGGAACAGTACTTTTTTGAACTGTTTCCATTCTGTATGACAAAAATGGGAATTAATAAACAAGGCAAATAGCAGCTTCATCATAAACTAAAAGAATCAAATAAAAGATCTCCAAAATGATTATTTTGTAGGGTAAAAGTTCCTCGCTAGCTAATTGATTATACCTATCCGGAACAAACGGTTCTTCGTAAGTCGTTCGCGTCTGATTGGTATCATCTATATGAACATCACCATCTGCCTCCCCTTCACGCACTTCAAACGGTTCTTTGTAAGTCGTTTGCGTCTGATTGGCATCATGTATATGAACATCATCATCTGCCCCCCCTTCACGCACTTCATTTGCAGCATCAATGAAGCTCTCCATGCCAGGAACTGCATCCTCTGTGTTCCGTTCATGGTGATTTTCTTCTTGCAATGGATCTTCCCCTGAATAATCACCACTATCACTGGTGGACTTCTCACCATGGTGAGCCCATATACGATAAGACTTGTCAATACCCTTCTCAAGCAAATGTTGTCTAACTACAGCAATCTTGAGATTTTTCTTATTTTGGCAACGAGCACATGGGCAAGCACACTTTTTGTTTGAATAACCGTATGTTGCTGCAAACTGTATAAAGCATTTAACCCCATCTCGATACACTTTACTGAATATATCAGTTTCATCCATCCAGTCTTTCTCGATTATCGGTGTCATTCTACAATAAAACAACATATTGATAAATATGCATTATGAAAAAAGAACCAAACTCCAAACTTCAAGGTAATCAACATGATAAGATCGTACGTTATCCCAGACTCAGCGGTAAATTCTGGATCTTTAGTTTATACCTCTCCTTCCTTACAAATGCACTCTAAGAGGTCAGCAATTAAAGCACTCAGGTAAGGATCTAAAGTTAAAACTTAAAAGGCAATACCCGAAGGTCAGCTGACTGATACAGACTTAGCCTATTTGATAGTACTTACCGTATCAAAGTTATGCACATACCACATCAGAGAACCAGCTAGGAATCAAGTAGAACCCTAACCATCCAAGCAGCCCTTAATTAATTAATCATGTAACCATTAAACCCTAGAATAGTTACATCCAGGTGTCTGTAGGTGTGATATCACCATACATCTAGCCTATAAGGTTCATCTGTTCATATAGGTTAACGTCTTTCTAGATTTGTGGGGAATTTAGAATTGACAGGTTATGTTATACACCTCAACTTGGCCAATTCAATTTGCTTGCGACTTGAACAACCCTTTTAATTTGTTCAGAATAGAAATGAGCTTAGGGTGCAAGTTTGAACTTATCAATTTTTCAGTGAGAATAATCCACCAGAAAATACCCACTCAGTCAATTCCAAGTAGTCTTATAGCGTAGCAAATAGATCAGCAGGGTCCTTTTCTGGTTGAGTTTGTATGCACACAGTTGTGTGTCTAGGTTACAAATCCTAACAAGCATGGACCAATAACTATTTTTACTACAATTCATCGTACGCCCGATCCTAAGCATGACAGATTTGGAACACTCGTACAATATGATAGAGCCAATAGTTTACATTGAATTGAAGTCATCAAAAAATGTGATCCCACACTGACAAATTCAAAGTTATGAAAAAATAACTGATGCAACAAGGCTCACGAGTTTAGGCCACAGTCAGGATTCACCAAATTATATCAAATTAACAATAAATAAAAAGAAAAATATGATCAACAGATTAAGCCAATAATAATATTTAATTTTAATCGCAAAGAATCAGTTACGAGTAAATTCTTCCAAATCAAGTCATATACATTCAGATTCCAGGAACTGGTGACTTACACATCTTGTTTACTAGTGCAAAGCCTATCTAAAGAGATCGAATTGTTTTTGTCACACCTTAAACATAACCTCATAGAGTGACAATGACTACCATTCAAGGAAATCTAACTATAATTGTGAGCAAAGATCGTTTGAGATATACATTTGAGCCAGTGTATAGAATGTTCTAGTCAGTGTAGAAAATGTATACATATAAACTTAACCACATAAGAGTTCGAAGGTAAACCTTAGAATATTTGGCAACCTAAAACAGTTGATCTTCCTTGTAGAATCACCCAAAAGGCCTGCAACATCATATTTTTTTTTCGCATTACTAACTAAGTTACTGCAAATAACTTCAATCATAACAATCTAATATAGGAAGCATATTTCAGTAACATGAGTTTTAAAGTGTTTCACCTATCAAGTACTAAACTAATTTAGGGCTTCTTCTTCCAAAAAAAGTATGAACTTCAAAACCCTAGTTTTTCCTATTTCTTTGATTTAAAGAGAATAATGGGATAATGAATTGAAAAATATACATAGAAAGAAAAAATATGGATGAAATTACCTCTGTGAAGAAGAGATTACAGAAGGAACACTCAACCGCAACCAGGAAAAGGCGCCGGATTGAGACGCATAAAGGGACGGATGAGAGAGATTTTTTGTAGAAGATAGATCTGGAACGGTATTGGTTATAGGCAATGGGGTTACTTCTTCTCACTCTTATCAAACTAGTCACAGACACGTGCTAACTGTGCACCGGACCGTACGAAAACAATTTTGCAACATTTATTTATCCTCCCCAACAACCTTTTTAAATCGTGAATCGTTTTTGAAATTTGAGAATCGAATCGTATATTAAATCGTGAATCGAAGATTCATGGTTAATAATTAAATCGTAAATGTATACTTATAAATATCATTGAACCATAGAAAATATTCTTAAGGTTTGATTTTTGATATATAATTAGTATAAATATAAAGAGGGAGGATCTATGGACACTCTTAGATGGACACTGTCGTACATGATTTGAGCCATTTTTTCTGCAAAACCCAAACGACAATGAATTTAAGTCTAATATTTTGATGATACGTTCCTCTTATAAGACTCTACATTCCTACCAAAAATGAGCACAATTCGAGATACCAAACCTTACCATCTACCGACCTTAAATTCAACCGTTAACTTTTAACCGATGATATTCAAAGGGGTTGATGGTGGTCCTATACGTCTCGAATCATGCTCATTTTTGGAATGCATGTAGAGTCTTATAATAGGAATGTATCATCAAAATATTAGATTCAAAGTCATTGTCGTTTGGATTTTGCGGAGAAAATGGAGCAAATCATGTATGATAAAATATATTGAGTTTTAACACTAATAATCATTCCTAGTTTTGGTATTTGGTTCTTATATATACTAATAAAGTTCATTTAACATCAAAAAAAAAATCAACATGGAACACTGGTTAGAGGTTACTCATGTGAGTAAGAGGTCTTGGGTTCGAAACTTCAGGCTCTACTTTTTGAAAACAATCAGTTCTGACTTCAGAACTAAGTCAAGAATTGTAGTCAACCTTGGTTGACCACCGATTCTCAGGAAAAACGCTTCACAGAATTGATTCAAATCGATTTGGTTGAAAATGAAGCGAATCTTGCGATTCGAATCGTGAATCGCACGATTTTAAAAACCATGCTCCCCCAACTTGAGTAGTTCTAGACAAATCTTGGGGAGGTGAGTCTCACCCCACATGAGAGGAGGATATTTTCTGTGTTGTTTGTTTAGATCACCCCACCTGAGGAGGTTGTTTTCGGTGTTGTTTGTTTAGATTTTTGTTTTAACTCCGGGTTATATTAGACCAACTCTTATGGGGAATTTTTTTATCCATAAGTGTGTGATGATCCACAAGAAATAGATCAAAATTGTTATTATTGAAAGAATAACATAACTCTTAAGGATAATTTTGCTTGGCAAGTGAAAAATTGAGCTAACACAAAGATTTGAAATTACGAGCTGTAATAAGGTTTAAGATGGTTCTTGTTGTTTTCTCTCTTGAACAAGAACCATAATCTTCAAGAGAGTTGTGATGGAATATTTTTGTTGATTCTCTAGTTTGTTTATGTTCTTCTTATGGCTCCTTTTTGAGTCAAGAACCGTTTATGTTCATAAACTGCTCCTCCCTGTAAGACTTTTTCCTGGGGATAACCAAATTCTGTTAGGGTTTTGGTCAAAGGCCTTTCTGGAAATTTATCCTCTATCTTCTTTCTTTTTAACATGAATATTTCTTCCTAGTGAAAGCATTTTCATTTATCTCTTTTATCATGTCCTCATCAAGTCTTTCAAGCAAAGAAAGTGATTTCTGGATTGTTCTTTTTCCCTCTAAGAAGATTTGTTTTGATTCTTCTGATGGTGAGATGTGCTCTGACAAACGCGATTCCTCCCTTGATGGGAATCCCTTTGTCTCCCCTTTTGATAAGCTCTCTTTAACCGTGAATCTCTCTTTAACCATGAATCAATTCTTCCTCCAAAAGACTTGAAGAAAAGATGGATAATCTTGAATCCAGGATTGATCTAATAGAAGATGAGCTTGATGAATATATGGAATATGAGAAGAGCATTCAAAGTAAGTGAAATGCTTTATGGGAGATGTTTTTTCTTTATTATTATCTAGGAAACTTCTTATGAGAATTTATTCTTGTGTTTTTAAGAAGGATAACTAGGGTTTGGAATAGCCATTATTGTGAGTACACATAGCTATTGCCAACGTTTTCATCTTGCAACGTTTTTAGATTTATTTGTTTAAATTCTAAAGTTTATTTGGAAGATGATTTTTGCAGTATTAATCTTTATGATTTTATATATTGCAAATTGTTATGGGATATGTTGTTTACATCTGTGAACCTTGATTGTCCCATATTTGTTCAAAAGTTAACTCTATTATTTGTCGATATGAAAGTATTGATAAAAGATAGAATGAACTTTTGACTACAAAAGTGAAGCCTTTTATGTCATTATGCAAATATTGATGGAAGAAAGGATGAACTTTTGTTTTCAAAGATTAAGTCTATTATATGTCATCATTGTGCAAATAGTGAGGAAAAATAGATTAAGGTTGATATGAGAGTGTTCATATAGCTAACCTCGGTTAACTACTATTGATCCAACCTAGTGTACACGTTTAGGTACGGTTACATAAACCTAAATGAGGGTACATTTCATTTGTGTATAACAAGCTAAGTTCGATCTAACGGTTGAAAGATATTAGCTTGTATCTAATCAGGTTTTCATCTAACGGTGAATATTGAATGCTTTATTACCAAGGTAACTTAGATTGCAAACCCTGATTTGAAAACTATATAAAGGAGAACTCTAGCAACTGGGAAACCTAATCCCCACACCTCCTGTGTGATACTAGTTGCGACTGGAGTCGATTCTCCTTTAACCTTAGGTTTTTCACGAAACCCTGTAGGTTAACGACTTAAAGACTTCATTGGGATTGTGAAGCCAGACCCAACTATTTTCTCTGTAGTTGCGTGTTCTGATCTTACTTGTTCTATCGTGATTGAGTATTATCTCTGCTAAGATTTGCTCGAGATTTATCTCCGATAGGTAAGATTAAAAGTAGTCACAAACATCTTCATCTCATCGTTTGTGATTCCACAATATCTTGTTTCGCTACCATACGATTAAGATTATTGTGAGGTGATTGATAATACTAGGCTGTTCTTCGGGAATATAAGTCTGGGTTATTAATTGGTTCCTCTGCACCTTGATTTATCAAAAGACGGAACAAAACTCGTAGGTATTTCTGTGGGAGACATATTTATCTATTCCAATAGAATTTTCTGTGTGAGACAAATTTGTTTATCAAGTCTTCGACTTTGGGTCGTAGCAACTCTTAGTTGTGGGTGAGATCATCTAAGGGAATCAAGTGCGTAGAATCCTGCTAGGGTTCAGAGACGTAAGGAGCGCAACTGTACCTTGATCAGTGTGAGATTGATTAGGGCTCAACTACATTCCAGTCCGAAGTTCATTGGTAGTATGCTAGTGTCTGTAGTGGCTTAATACAGTGTGGTGTTCAAAGCTGGACTAGGTCCCGGGGTTTTTCTTCATTTGCGGTTTCCTCGTTAACAAAATTCTGGTGTCTGTGTTATTTCTTTTCCGCATTATATTTTGTTATATAATTGAAATATCACAGGTTGTGCGTTGTATCAATCAATTGGTAAATCCAACCTTTGGTTGTTGATTGAAATTGATTGATCCTTGAACATTGGTATTTGGTACCATTCAAGTTGTTTCACATAATAATCAGGCTCACGGATTTCTATCTGTTTGATTTGCTGTTTACATTGTGAAACAGAGATATAAACTCTTTGATATACTTTTCTATAGATTGAGTCTGACTGTCTAGTTGATTCTCTTGAAAGTATATTGGAGTTTGTCTATTCAGATTGCCGAACGAAATATTGGGTATGGTTGTTGTACCCCCGCTTTTTCAGTTTGGAAACTATACTAAAAGGCTCTTCCTACAAAAAGCAGACTGGTAGCCCACAACCAGGAGATTTCCTCAGAGTGCCCAATGTGCAATTTACAAGATTCAGAAACAGAACAACATCTTTTCAGAAATTGCCCTTTTACCAGAGTCATATGGATTGGATGCTCTTTAGACACAGTAAATACGCAGATTCCAGCGAACTCGGTCACCACTTGGATAGAAAAATGGATTACAGATTCAAATTTTTCGCAATTCAGTGAAAAATTGCAACAATCCTATGGTTCATTTGGAAATATAGATACGAAGTGGTTTTTGGGGGCATCATCCCGAATCCAACAGTGTTGGTAGAACAAATTAAGAAATTTCCTATCTTTTCGGGTATCAAAAACAAGGTAACTTTACAGGGTGGCCAAAAAATATTGAAAATTAAACCTTCATGGTTCATTTTAAAAAAAGATTGGATAATTTTTGTTGATGCTTCTATTAAAAAGAGAATTTATCCATGGGATATGCTTACATCTTATATACTCTATAGATCAAAAAGCTCTAATGCACCTCATCGTGGGTTCGGAATGGGCTTCCTCAGCCCTCCATGCAGAAGCAAAAGCTCTCCTAAAGGTAGTAAATTGGTTAACATAAAATATCTTATCTAGTGTATCGATTGTTACGGACTGTAAAATTCTTGCCGAGACTATTACCAACAAAGACAAGATTACCTCGTGGTTAGCTGATAATACTATTGAAGAAATTATTACTACTCTAGGAAATCTTCCTCAAGCTCAAGTTAGATATATAAGCAAATATCACAATGCAGCGGTGGACTCAGTTGCAAAAGAAGCGAGGAGAAGGAAAATTCAACATAATACTATACACATTTTCCAACGAGTTCATGAAGCAAGCATTGAGTCTAATATTTTTGATAAAAATGAAATTGTAAACTTATTGTATTACATTGCTTGATTTATATTACTAACATTTTCATCAAAAAAAAGAAAAGAAAAAAAAGAATAACATTCCACAAATCAATAAGGTCTAGTAGGTACTCTTCACATTTGAAGAGGCCAATGGGAAGTATTCATTCGGCATTGAATGACCGGATATGATATAAGGTCATCCAATGTCGGATGTAATTATTTGTTTTTTTCTTTCTCTTGTCATTCAATGACCGGATATAACAACTTTTAAATAAAAAAAATTATTACTTGAAAACATATCCGGCTATATTTTGACCGCATGATAATCTTTTTTTTACTTTTTTAATATATTTTAAAAAAAAATATCGGTCTAAATTTGTGGATAGTTATCTAGGTTTTCTATATTTTAAAAATATCTACAAGATTCTGATCATCCCTATTTATATGGGTTATTCTTGAAGTGTGGATGGTTATACATCCATACTATAAGAGTTGCCCTTTCCTAGTGGTAGTTTTGGGATTCCACGTGACTGTATTATTAATTATCGTGATGCATGTTTCGATAGAAATAACTATTTTTTATTTTATTTTGTAAATGATGAATTCATTAAAATGACTAACTTAAGGCAGTAGCAGTGGTGGTTACAACATTAGTACTACAAGAGAAGTAAAATGAAAATAATGGAAAGAAAGTAATAAACCACCGAAGGGTGTTGACACGCATATGTTGTCTTAAAAAGTTGACGAAAGGAAAATTAAAACACAACGCGATAAGGCTAAAGGAGATCCTAAAACTAAAAATGCAAAGATAACCAAAATATTTATAATTCTTCAGTAACCTAGGAAGCATTTGTTCCCCATCGACCTATACATGAATGTTGTGAAGATTGAGCTTCTTTGCTCAAGATAAAACTATCAAGATGGATCCCCGAGTCATTCTATCACGAACAAGTCTGACAAAAGTGTCATGACGGCCTATATAGGAAAGATGTTTTTTCTTTATGATTGAGGATGATAGAACAACCTTTCCTACAATCGAAGATTTTCTTGGTGGAAGTTGCATCTTTGAAAAAATACAACCAGTTAGAACGTAGCCAGTATTGATTTCAGCATCATGTTGTTTCACAGGATCCTTCATTTTCCTATTCCAAAAAGAAACACAAAATTAGGTTAAATTACACATAGTTATATATACACAATATATAGTAAAAGAGAAATCTAATAAACAAAAAATAACTAATAAATGTAACTAGCACCAACTGAAACACATAAAGTAGCTAAAATAAGGTCGGTATAATTGAAAAAGAGACGTAAACCGAAGGCCTAAGGACAACACAATTTAAGCAATAACGAACAATATATTATCTAGCATTTTAGACATCACATCATAGGAAAAGTACTGTGATCCTAGAGTTCATAGTAAATCCGTGCTAGTGAACTTGAAATGTTGTCATCAAGATTACTAAAATGAAACCCGTAACAATCTAGACAAATAACAAAAAGCAGGAGAGGAAAAATAGGCCCCTGAGTAGCCAGCCCAAACCAACTGTGGTAATGACCTGTCTCTTGTTTTTTGCAGAGAGGAGTCGAGCTCGAAGAAAATACCCAACTAAATGAATCTCCAAACCTTATCACAACACTAGCTAAAAAAAGAGATTAAAAGACACAAATTCTACTTTGAGTCCTCAAACCTAGGCAAAAAAAGGATTAAAAGTAAGCTAGCACTACAAAACAACATCTAAAAAATGAATGAAAGAGAAAAAGTAGACATAAGTAATTTAATTAGTACTTACCTCGGGGTTGGTTTGATCAGAGGGTCAGGGGGTTTAAATTGATGTTTAATCTTCATATTTGACATAGACCGTCGAAAGGGTTAGGAAAAACAACTGACAGACTTTAGACTGTCTACAAAAAACCTAAGGAACTAGGACAGAAAAGTAAAGAAGAGAGAAGACAGAGATACAAACAGAGGTTCCAAAAATAGAAAACAAAGACAACTCCAAGAAACCCAAATAAATCAACCATAATGAAACTCCATTATAAAAGTTTACGCACAACCAATTCTATCTAGAATCCCTAATAAAGCATAATAGAGGACAAATAGAATGAACAAACTATTAAAGCACTAGAAAACAAACCAATCAGTTTAGGAAAAAAATAACAAGCAATACTACAAGAAAATAAATTTAAAGTTAAACATAACTAAGTAGCCACAACAAACAAAAGAGAGGAAACTAAGAAAGAGAGAACAAACTTATAAAAATAAAGGAAGATAAGCTACAACTAATCTAAATTAAGCCAACATCAGCAAGAGAATGATGATATAGCACAACCAAATTATACAATAAATTAATAAAGGTTAGGCTTAACAGAGATATTTGATTTTGGTTGTTAAGGAAGTCTAACATGGAATCTTTCGATATCCATATTAAAGAGAGCATGGAGTTTATAATACTTAGACCAGGGCAATGGGATAACTACATAACCTTTCATCAAACATGACAAAGGACTAAAAACCAAACAATTAATATTTAGGAGGCACTTACTAAAACTAAAATCTCTCTCCTAAAAAACCTCTCAGATGAAGACCCTCTTAGTTCGAATCTCCTCTGCTCAGATCGGCTCTGAAAACGCAGGGGTCTAACAACCACACCCACTATTTCACTAGGAAATCTGTATGGACAACTCCAATACAATTCCAGGAGAGTCAACTAGACAGTCAGACTCAATCACTTGAAAAGTATCCAAGAGTTATATCTCTATTTCCCAAATCAATCTGCAATCGAATAGATAGGAATCTGTGAGCCTGATTGATTATGAGAAATAACTTGGATGGTACCAAAGACCAATATCCAAGTGTCAATCAATATCAATCAACAACCAAAGGTTGGATTTACTAATTGATTGAACTACGTACAACCCGTGATATCTCAATTATATAAACAAATATAATGCGGAAAAAAATAACACATACACCAGAAATTTTTTTAACGAGAAAACCGCAAATGCATAAAAAAACCCTGGACCTAGTCCAGATTGAACACCACACTGCATTAAGCCGCTACATACACTAGCCTACTACAAGATTAACTTCGGACTGGAATGTAGTTAAGACCTAACCAATCTCACACTGATTAAGGTACAGTCGCGTTCCTTACGCCTCTAAATCCCAGCAGGACTCTACACACTTGATTCCCTTAGCTGATCTCACCCACAACTAAGAGTTGCTACGACCCAAAGTCGAAGACTTATAAACAATTTTGTCTCCAAAAGAAAAGTCTATTAAGATAGATAAATCTGTCTCCCACAGAAATACCTATGAATTATTGTTTTGTCTTATTATAAATCAAGGTGCACATGAACCAATTGATAATCCGGTCTTATATTACCGAAGAATAGCTTAGAAATATCAATCACCTCACAATAACTTAACTATATGGTAGTAGAACAAGTTATTGTGGAATCACAAAGAATGAGACAAAGAGCTTTGTGATTACTTTTTATATCTTACCTATCGGAGATTCTCGAGTTAATCTTAGATAAGATAGTACTCAATATGATAGAACAAGTAAGATCAGAATACAAAACTACAGAGAAAATAGTTGGATCTGGCTTCAGAATCCCAATGAAGTCTTTAAGTCGTTAACCTACACGGTTTTGGAATAAACCCAAGGTTAAAGGAGAATCGACTCATAGAGTTGTTCAATTGTTCATTATCATATAGTAAAATACATGAACGAATCGAAGCAAAATCAGATTGAATCGAAGGAATCAATTCATGAACATTTAAACCTATGCTTTGCAAAGATTGCATTCCTTATTATATAAATGTATTTTGTTCATGAGTATGAAAACATACTTTGCCGATTTTAGAACTTGAACCACTCAAGTATGCGAATGGGTATGCATACTCAAGTTCCGGAAAATTGGTCTTGACCAACAGTATGCGAACTAGTATGCATACTGTAGCTCAGGACCCAACTTCAGGTAAAACTGTTTGCGCACGGGTACACATACTTAGTTCCCGGACTTTCACAATTGAAACCGTATGCGAACGGGTATGCATACCTAGTTTCCGGACCTGAACCTTATCAACACAGTTTGTACCTAAGTACGCATACTGTGATGGTTTTCCAGACAAAGGTTTTAGCTCTAAACTCCCAATTCAATCATTGAAACATTCTTAGAAGACGACAATGGATGTCTCACACATACCACTAGATAATAAGAGTTTCTCAAGTGATTGAATGATCAATACGAAACTTTCCAAGTCGACATCAAATGATTGTCTCACACAAATCATGTAAGATGTTTCAAGGCAATTTCCACATGATCATCTTTTGACATAAAGTCAAGAATGATGATGAATTTAGCTAAGACAGAAAGCTAACAACATATTTCGAGAAATAGATAAGCGAGTTATACTCAGCTCGAAATATCAAATGTGTATGATATGAAAGACTATATCATATACGAGTTGTTTCAATAGGACATATGTAAGAATAGAATAGACTTTCTGAGTGATGGAAAAGTTTTAGTCTCCACATACCCTTTGTTGATGAAGTTCCTCCGAGTTCTTCAGTAGATCTTCGTCTTAAGTTGTAAGCGTCGTAAAGTCTAAAGCTCAACTGCACAATCTATCCTAGTCCGAAACATCTATTGGTAGACTAGAAATCAAGACTATAGTTTTGATTAACTAAACTTGACAAACAAGCTTGAGATAACAACGCTTGCGAGTTCGATCGAGTAATGCTCTAACAGGCTCGTAAAAGGGTCGATCTGAAAAGATCAATCAATAACCCATGCTCTCTTGCTCTTTGATTTATCTAGTCTGGCCTTTTGATTATCGTTTTCCTTTTTCAGTTTAGATTATTTTCAATTGTAGCCGCTGATATTTCTATGGTTTTGTTATATGGATTTAAGGTTGTTGGGGTGTGTGATCTATCGATAAGAAGAAATCAGTGACATATCTTCTTCCTTTGTTCTAATTTATGATCATTCTGAAGCAATATCTAAAGTTCTAACAACTGCATCATCTCCACCAAGTTCGACCATATCTGAATGCTTCTTGCATTTTGATGGAGATTGGAAATTTTCTCTTGGTTTAGTTTTATATGATTGTTTTGCTTTTGTTTTATCCTGTAGTGTAAGGGGATTTGTTCTAGTGATGGTGTGTAGGGATTATGTTGTAGATTATGTACTATTTCATGTCTTTTTTTTAATGCTTTTTTAGATTTGTTTGTAGACCCTGTTAATTTCATGTCTAGCTTTCCTAACAGGATCAAGTTCAAGATAGAAATCATCATCAAGATATTAACAATATAAAGTTTATCATCAACTTCATCAGCTACAGTTATTGTTACTCAAACTCCCATGCCGAATCAGTCCGACTCAGCCCGTTCCAAATACCTTGATACCGATTCAAAGACTCCAAAGACCTATGTTCATGTTACTTTGAAACTCTGAGATAATGTTACTTTGAAATGGTTAGTTACCGTTATTTTGATAATCTTAGTTGTTATAACTTTGATTCACCTGTTGTTAGCAAAACTTGGTTGGATCTAACCAAGATCCCATTATTGTTATGTGCAGTGATGCAAATTAGCCTTGTTTGGCTAGTTTGGCCACCTGATGTAGTTATTGATTTAAAAAAAAAACTTGGTTGGATCTTCTTAAGATCCCATTACTATTATGTGTAGTGGTGCAAACTAGACTTGATTGGATAGTTTGGCCACGTGATGGAGTTTGTTCTTTTTGGAACTTTGAATTGGTAGAAATATTTGTAGGGGTTGAATTGTTGGCCAAAAATTGAA
Organism: Papaver atlanticum; assembly: GCA_023531105.1. NCBI lineage: Eukaryota > Viridiplantae > Streptophyta > Magnoliopsida > Ranunculales > Papaveraceae > Papaver > Papaver atlanticum. Next base: position 2,830,043 of record JAJJMB010017331.1, read on the forward strand.
ATATTTGTAGGGGGAGATACCATAGATTTGATGATTGTAATATTAAATTGAAAAATTCTGTAAGGTTTTCCGACTACCATAATCAGACAAATGAATGAATGTACTACGAAGATTTTTCCTCCTAGTTATGAAAAGAAAAAGCCAAACAGAAAAATTAAGATAAACAAGAAGAAGATCATTCAGTCAGAAGAATACCGCTCAGTCAACCAAGACAAGATCAATAAGCAGGAATAAATTAAAGAACGACAGCAGATTAACCATAAGAAGAAGAGAGGAACTAGAGACTTTACATCCAAACTAAGACACATCGAGCTATTTAAAACTCGTCAAGCATCGGATTAACCAAGAGAAGAAATGAAATATCAGAGTTTTGATAGCAACTAATAAAATTCACCAGAGACATTTAAAGAGAATCAAACATAAAAGGAAAAAAAAGGGTGATAAAATCAACAAAAGGAATATTATAAACTAAATATTCAAATCACAATATATTGAAATCAGAAAAGAAAATAAGCAAATCAGATAAATTTTAGCAGCAATTAAACAGTCCATTAAGCCATATCAACAGATAAGTTAGATAAACCCCCATAACAACCACTAATCTAGTCAGGATAACCATTCTAAGCCTCAAGAACCCTAGACCTAAGAGTCAAGAATAGGAAAGACAAATATAAGAAGAGAAACCCCCTTAAACCAAACAAGAATCATAGATAAAATTCCTCTTCTAAAACTTAAAGATATGAAATTAATCCTAGATAAAAGATAAGATTGCGGACACTACTCAAAACATAAAAGGATAAAATAAAAAAAGGAAATAAAAACCCTCGTATCATCTGAGTATTTCATCAATTTATAAGTTCAAACAACCTTTACTCTTGATCTACCTTCTCCCAAGCGCGGTCATAATCTTTACTCGCAATCGAAGTGAGCATCCATCTGAGATTTGAAATATTTCTAGGGTTTTTGGAGAAGAAAGAAGAGGAGCGGAGAGGAGAGTGAAAAGGGCATTAAGCTAAGAATGATAAACATACTAATTTTTTTTGCAACCGGTATTGTTTTATTCAATCAAATAGGAGACTATAGAGGGTGCAAAACCATCTTAGGGCATGCCATGAGCTCGGAAGAAACATAATGTAAAGAAATACTTGAAGCGGTAAAGTGGGTTAAAGATCGAGGTTTCAACAATGCATGTTTCAGAAGTGATGCTCTGAATGTTATTTCATTTCTTAATAATAAGTTTGGCCAGATTAGCTGGTTGAATCATTTAATTTTAGATGATTGACTTCTTATTTTGAATAATTTCAGTTATGTTAGATTTGAATATGTAAGTAGGGATTTTAATAGTCGAGTTGATAAAGCAACCAAGTATAGTAGAAGGTTTAGTGCTTCAGGTGCATTGTTGGATTGTAGTCCACCGTTTGGCCCAAATATTATGCAAACTTTCTCTTAATTAACTATCTTCCTTGCTTGGCAAAAAAAAAATGAACAAAATTAGTTAGTAAGATATGATCATCTTAAACGGGCTAAAGCCTGATTAGCAACCAGAAGCTGCTAAAATAAATTTTAGAAGTATATAAGCAGAAGTTTAATTCTAAAAATCATTATGAAATTTAGCTCCCAAATTATTTTTTGACCTTTTGACAAACACCTTCTTAATATTATTGTTAATTAACAAATTCGTAAAAGAGCTTGTCTTAAACCAACCGAGATAAGATCCCAAAAATATATCAAACTCTTGACTTCATGAATCAACGACTGACTATCTTTATCCTCTTTTTGTCATGATTCTTGCGTTCCTTTCAGCCCGTATGATCCATGGACAATATGGGAAAGTGATATTGTCCATGATTCATGATTTTTTACCCATGTTGTCCGTGATTCTTTACCCATTTTGTTGATGAACTCGAAAGTGATATTGGATTGTAACTGATTGAAATTGTAAGTAAAGGTTCGGAGATTTAGCCTAGTCTAAGGGGACAGGTTGTAATTTTCTTTCCCTTTAGTAAAAGCTTATCCTTTCATTTTGAAAAGACTATTGTATAATTGAATTTTGATTCATGTATATCATTAATTTTTGATACATGTGATGTACGAGTTGTATATTAAAATTAATGAGCAATAACTTGTGGATCAAGATCTTAGTTTTTTTTTTTTTTTTGCTCGCCAGAAAAAGAAAAAGAAATGCAACAAACAGAAAAACAACTCACTATTAGGCAAATGAGAGAAACATATAGGAGGATTTGGAGGATACCACCATTCGTGGATATTGTTCGAAAGGGCGAACTTAGCGAGATTATTAGCCACCTGATTGGCCTCTCCCTTGGTGTGAATGAATTCAAGGAATTAAAATGAGCTATGGAGAAGTTGATATCTTAGATGATGCAACTGATTCTCCATGAAGTTGTCTTGCTCTTCTGGTTCAAGATTGGTTTTTAACTATAGCGTAGAAGGTTGACAGCAACCCATGGGTTAAGGTCTTACAATGTTTTATTAATTATCATGTACTAAGATTTTAGTCTTGATTTGTTTCCAGCATAACATACATGAGTGTCAATTCTATGGATTTGAATTAACCCGTGGCCATATATAAGTATAATTATTTATCATACTAAACGATTTATTAGGATTTATGATGGGCTTAAAATATAACATATAATTGAATATAATATACATATTATGTATGGTTATTAAGGTTTATAAGAGGCTTAAAATATTGTGGGTAATTAAAACTAGATATTACCTCCTTTCGTATAACTTAGCTATGATATATAAAAAAAAAACAAAAAACAAAAAACAAAAAACAAAAAAAAAAAACTGCATTATATGATTAGTATAACAAGAAAGTTAGATTGAAGCAAGGAAAACATGATAAATCATATCCATTCCCTGTTTTAATTAGAAGAAAAAAAGTTGAACCTACTACAATAAAAAAAAATGTTACAATTTTCTCAGGGTTTAATGCGTCAGTAAGTTTTTAAAATTGGTCAAAAGTCGAAAATGTTGAATTGTTGTTATTTCTCCTCTCTGTTTGATCTGAATGTACAACAATCAAAAGATAGAACAGATTAAGCATCAACATAATATAAAGATAAAAATAGACACAATAGTTATCGGGATTAAATTATGTGAAATGGTAATTTGGAGAAAGATGATTTGTATAATTGATGGTATAATGATTTTGGTATAGGATATATATACAACATTGATATTGTGTTGTCTTTGATTTGTTAAACTATATATAATAAAAAAAAAAATATAACCCTAAATTTGGAGTTACATAGAACCAACTTAAATCGAGGTGATTATACATTTTATTTTTAAAATTTGTCTCTTATTTACTTGTTCATCCCATGTAATGTAGGTTCTACAATTTTGATCGAGTGCGACTTTGTGCACCATGTTTTAACCAAAGTGCGCATTATGTTCATATCTATCGGTAGGCATTAAAATAGGAAGTTGTCATTCATAGAAGATGAGGAGTTTCTTTTGGGTTAATTAATTTTTGGTACTTAGATTTTGTCCAAAGTTAACGTTTGGTCTAACTTTTGTCCAGCTTAAGAGTTGGTACTTGTGAATGACGTTGACTTGCAATGATTGTGTATGACCAAACTTTGATTAATTTTGTAGAACAAAGATACTATAAGAATACTGAGTTACAAGTATATCCCTGAAGTGGGCGTAATATTTAACGGTTGACAATAAAAAAAATCGACGCTCATGATGTCTTTATTCTCTTATGCCTTATCTCCCCGGTTGCTGGCTTGTTCACTACAGAACAAAGATACGAATTTCTTCTCATTCTTATCTAGCTACCTTCTATTGTCATTGAATATGATGCGGCTTCATCTCATTCTTATCTGACCATCATGATGTATCACGCTAGTGGTATGCTCCAAGAGCGATATTTCACCACTATGGTGCAATTCGTAAGTTGAGCATTCACCAAGAACTGAAATTGCACCACTATGGTGCAATATCCGAAATTCGTTGTCACGAAAGCAGGTGAACTTGTTACATATCCATCCGCTCCCCTTTTTCTAGTTGTAGAAATGTTAGTAAGACATATATATATAAAATGGGTGTTGGTTGTAGGTGGATAAGCGGAGATGCATCCTTAAGATATAAAGCTTGGCCGGTAAAGCCTATATGACGCAGAAGCATCATTATGATGTGTTGCTTACTACAGAGAGCTTCACGATGCGTGGGCATCGTCTTTTTTGCGTTGCTAAACCAAGAATACAACCAAATGATGCAAAATAAAGGACTTGTGAATGACACGATATTTTGCATGACCCGAACTAGAGAATGCATACTTGCGAACTAAGTGTCCCAATGATGCACACTCTTGTGTATCATTTGTGAAGGACCTTTTAACCTATACGGACTAGGCTTTTCATGGTTTTGAACTTGCAGCACGATTTGTATTCAGTTGCTAGTCCCGACGATGATGAACTACGGTCTGTGCTTGATCCCTTCAAGCTACAGAGAAGGGTACGTAGGCAGGCGCAATGAGTTGCAGCATTAGTGGTCCAATACTTTCTCATTCATATCATCTAATTGCAAGGTGATTATAAAATTATGGTAACTAATACCATCAGAATCGACAATACGATGCAAGAGATGATTGTTTCCATACTTGATGAAGTAAGTTGCAACACATTCCTTCAATGCCCATACTTCTTATCAATCCATTCGACGTAGGTGTGCACCAATTGTGAATTTGGCATTTCCAAAGAAGGAAGCTACACTAGTATGCAAGTTAGGAGAGCTTGTATACGCACTTATATGACTAGGATGATGCAAGACAAGAATGGCATGAGCCTGACTGACGAACTCTTAGCACGATCAAGATCAGTGCATCTTTTTATCTCAATACCAAAACAAAGCAAGGAAGCTGGAAATAGACTTGGAATGTCATATATGCAAGTCCAAGGCATGCCTTATGTTTGGACAGGACTCTGAAGCCAGTGATGTATGCATAAATACATCATCATTAGCTTTTAACTTGCATACAAATAAGGGTGAGATGTAACGACATCTAAGGCATCATGCTTGTAAATGCAAATCGACGTGTATTTTCCTGGTGAAAAGCGTATCTTTTAGGCTCGCTCACCAAGTTACGATCGGAACATCATGGAACTTCGGCATACTGGGGCACTGCGGTAGAGGCGCAATTTTCCACTCCATCACATGAACGATGGTAACATCAACGGGAAAACAACAAAATCTTAAAATAGACTAAAAATTCTTTAGATTATGAGTGTATAAAGGGTGTTAGTGAAACAATTACAATCCGACCTATAACGTTTTTTTAGAACTGTTCCTGGTGGGTGAGTTGACTATTATTTTTTGCTTTTCACTAATTATTGTTGGTTCAGACGAAAGTAATTGAAATCGTTCCTCATTCCTACTCAGTTGGGGAGCTTGGAGTGAGGAGCAACAAGTTCGGAATTGGAAATCGCCAAAATCCTGTCTAATACTCGAAATTTATTTATTAATAACTTATATAATGCTGCTCATAAGTTATGATTTGTACCTAATTAAAATTAAAATTTTGATCGTGTAATTAAATGTGTAATATTGTTATATTGATGTATTTATCATGTATTTAAAGGTTTTTCTATTTTATAACTCCAATCTGAGGGGTTACGAAAATTTTGTTTTCTGATTTTAGTGCATGCAAGGCCAACTCGGAAAAATCATTAACTCGTTTTGCTAAAAAATCGGTCTAAATAGGAAAATCGTCCGCCTTAATCGCTAAAAATCGGGAATGGCTTGGAATCGGAAATCGCCTCGGTCATATAGCCTCTAGCGATTACTCGCCGGGTAATCAGTCTTGGAGAGCGATTTTGACTACACTGGTTCAGACTATTAAATTTGTTTTCCTCCAATTATTAGTGGTTCAGACTTTATTTAATGCTTTACAAATTTACAAGATTAACTTCATAATTTGATTGGTGAATTTTGGTCTGATTTAGCCAAGTCGGCCGAATTTTCTTATCTAAGCAGGTTTTAAACCGAGCTCAATATAATGTGAAGAATGAAAATAAAATATTTTTATTAACTTGTCCAAACATTTCCCAACTCTTAACACCAAGCTGGGATGTTACTCTCTCTCTCACTCTCCAACTCTCCCACCAAATGCCTAGCACCTGCAGGAAGATGGGCTTTCATAAATATTCCTTAACCCCTATGTCAAACCACATCATGCAAGCACAAATTCTTCCTATAGATGTGAATAAGAAAATACTCCCTCCGTCCCACTATTAATTGACCTAGTAGTACAATTTAGAAATGATTTATCTCTCAAACTATACCATGGATATCGTAAATTTTATATCATTGAAAAGCATTTAAAAACACCTACATAACGAATATAAATATAGATATCAAATGATATAAAATCAACTATTAATGAGACAAAATATAAAAACAAATAGGTCAATTAATAGTGGGACGAAAGGAGTATATCATATCACCCAATTTTTTTTGGGGAACATGACTCCTCAGTTAAAAATCTTCACTCACTGGGTTATAATAAACTGACAAAGACCAAACCAGAAGGTAGCCTGGGAATTCGAAGAAGCAGCAATCATAATAAAATGCTAATCATGAAGCGGGTTTAAAACATCCATGAGAAACCGGATTCAATCTATGCCAACCTTTGTTAGGAAAAAATATCTTAAGCAACAACCTATCTTTTTAGGAACTCTAGCTACTCTATGTTCAATCATTCCCCAATAGAGGCAATTACCATCCCTCATTTTCACTATCAAACAACATCTTTTCCATAAAATCAAAGATGGATTAATAATAGACACATTTTTGCATCTGATTTGTCTCAATTCTACGTATTGTTAGTACTCATTTTTGTACTTATTATGGTGTTTTATGTGTGTGTAGGTGTTTTTGAAAAATTTGGCTCGAACAATTACAAAAGGCACCCGAAAAATTACTAAAGGCACCCCCAAAAAGTGCTAAAGGGAGCCCAACATAAGATATGGGCAAACCAAATTTTTCTCAAAATTCAAACAGAAAATTAAGTGTGGGGTGGGGGATGGGGGAATTGCAGCAGAATTAGGGTTCGATTTTTGGGAAAGTTTTGGACAGATTCAATCAGAGATTTTGGTTTGGCTAGACTTGATTGAGCTAAATAGGGTTGATATGGTTGTTTGATGGATTAAATTGGGCCAGATAATCGGGTTGAAGCAAAATAGGGGTCGGGGAGTTTATCGGCTTTTTTGAGTTTATTTTGAAAGTAACGCACGGTAGAGAGATGATATTCTGGAGGATTTATTCTATCGGGAAGGTTTAGATAAGCAAAGAAGCAAGAAACCGCAATAAGATAAGAAAAGAAGAAAACTACGTAACTTTCTGTCAAAGAAAAAAAAGAAAGAGAAAAAGCAGAGATTTTGTGAAAATTTAATCGACTTGTGGTGTATATATAGGGTGTAGAGGAGTCATAATATTATCATCGAGAGTTTGGGGAAGTTTAGAGGCAAGAATAGAGAGAAATCATGAGTTGTAGAGAATTGTTTCTGCTGCTACTGAAGAAGGAAGAACATGAAGAACTGACGTACCAGAACTGTCATTTATCTACAGTAACTGCGACAGTACATTGCAACAATTTTTATCAAATATGCAATGCTTATTTTCAAATCCACAACACTTGGGTTGCAACATTTACCCTGTAACGCCTATACAGCGCTACGATTTATCTGTTTTATTTTATTTTCATCTCCTTGTACACTTTTGAGCTACAAACCATTATTTTGAGCAGGTGTGAGAACGTGGGGATACCAAAATACACCACCAATTTTTTATTAGGCAACCTATATGGAAAAAACCTAAATACAATTCTGAGAGTTCAACTTAATGAATCTCAATCGAGGAATAATATTCAGAGTTATATCTCTTTCTCTTACAATCAGAAAGCTGACAGAACCAAATCTGTGAACCTGATTTACGTGTGAGAGTTCTTGGACGATCTCAAAAATCAATATCCAAGAATCAATCAAGTCGTATCCAACAAACAAAGATGGATGTATCTACTTTGATTGATTTACGTACAACATGTGATATTTCAATTATAAAGATAATCAATATAATGCGGAAAATAAATAACACAAACACCAGAATTTTTTTTAACGAGGAAACCGCAAGTGCAGAAAAACCCCAGGACCTAGTCTAGATTTGAACACCAAACTGTATTAAACCGCTACAGACACTAGCATACTACCAATTAACTTCAGACTGGAATGTAGTTGAGACTAAATTAAACCCTCACATCAATTCGTTTACATTCACGTTCCTTACGCCTTTTGAATCCCAGCAGGACTCTACGCAAATGATTCCCTTAGCTGACGTCCTTTACAGCCTAAGAGTTGCTTCAACTCAATTGAAGACTTTAAACATATCTGCCTCCCATAAATAAGCCTATATGGTGATTTCCTTTTTGATTGTAGATCAAGGTGAGACTGGAAATCGATAGCAATAGACAAAGTCTAGCTAACCTCAAAATCCGTTCTTATACTTCCCGAAGAGCATCTTAGATTATTATTCACCTCACAAGTATTAAACCCGTGGAATCACAAAGTCTGAGACGAAGAGAACTTTGCGATTTTTATCTATCTTGTTTGAGTGAGTAGCTCAACAATCAAATAAGATCAGGATAAAAGATTGTTGGACCTAGCTTCACGAATCCCTGTGAAGTCTGTTTAGTCGCTAAACCCTATAAGGGTTTTAGGAAGAGGACGACTCTAGTTTATAACTATGACACACAAGAAGTAGTGTCGGGATTAAAAGATCCCAGTTGCTTGAGGTTCCCCTTTTATATACTTTCAAAGTATATGTTGTTTTAGGTTTAAGCTAAGATAAATTTGGAACCAAGCAAACAATATCCACCGTTAGATGAATCTTTGAAATGTAATTGACATAACTGAAAAAGCGGGGGTACAATAACCACATACAATATTTCGTTTGGCAATCTGAATAGACTAACTCCAATATACTTTCAAGAGAATAAACTAGACAGTCAGACTCAATCTAGAGAAAAGTATATCAAAGAGTTTTATATCTCTATCTCTTAATTCAATCGGCAATCAGCAAATAGGAACTTGCGAGCCCGATTGAATATAAGAGACATAACTTGAACGGTACCAAAGACCAATGTTCAAGGATCAATCAATTTAAATCAACAACCAAAGGTTGTATTTACCAATTGATCGATTCAACGCACAACCTGCGATATTTCAATTATATAAAAAAATATAATGCGGAAAACAAATAACACAGACACCAGAATTTTGTTAACGAGGAAAACCACAAATGGAGAGAAACCCCGGGACCTAGTCCATCTTTGAACACCACTGTATTAAGTCGCTACAGACACTAGCCTACTACCAATTAACTTCGGACTGGAATTTAGTTGAGCCCTAATCAATCTCACACTGATCAAGGTACAGTTTCGCTCCTTACGTCTCTGAAGCCCAGCAGGATTCTACGCACTTGATTCCCTTAGCTGATCTCACCCAAAACAAAGAGTTGCTACGACCCAAAGTCGAAGACTTGATACACAAATCTGTCTCACACAGAAAAGTCTATTGGAATAGATAAATCTGTCTCCCACAGAAATACCTACGAGTTTTGTTCCGTCTTTTGATAAATCAAGGTGCACAGGAACCAATTGATAAACCGGACTTATATTCTTGAAGAGCAGCCTAGTATTATCAATCACCTCACAATAATATTAATCGTATGGTAGCGAAACAAGATATTATGGAATCACAAATGATGAGACGAAGATGTTTGTGACTACTTTTAATCTTACCTATCGTAGATAAATCTCAAGCAAATCTTAGCAAAGATAATACTCAATCACCATAGTAAATATAAGATCAGAACACACAACTACAGATAAAATAGTTGGGTCTGGCTTCACAATCCCAATAAAGTCTTTAAGTCATTAACCTACAGGGTTTCGTGAAAAACCTAAGGTTAAAGGAGAATCGACTCTAGTCGCAACTAGTATCATACATGAGGTGTGGGGATTAGGTTTCCCAGTTGCTAGAGTTCTCCTTTATATAGTTTTCATATCAGGGTTTGCAATATTAGTTACCTTGGTAACAAAGCATTCAATATTCACCATTATATGAAAACCTGATTAAACCCAAGCTAATATCTTTCAACCGTTAGATCGAACTTAGCTTGTTATACACAAATGAAATGTACCCTCATTTAGATTTATGTAACCGTACCTAAACGTGTACACCATGTTGGTTCAACAGTAGTTCACCGAGGTTATCTATATGAACACTCTCATATCAACCTTATTCATCTTAATCATAACTAGTTCAAATGACTCAAATGAAACTAGTTAAAGAGTTGTTCAATTGTTATATTCTCATAGTAGTATACAAGAACACAATAGAAGCAAAATCGGTTTGATTCACTCGAATCAATTCATGAACATTATAGCCACGGTTTGCAAAGAATGCATTCCTTATTATATAAATGTATTTGTTCATGTCACAACCGATTTTAGAACTTTAACCATTCAAGTATGCAAACGGGTACGCATACTTGAAATAGCCGGACCAAGTTTGGTTTAAGCCAGTATGCGAACGGGTATGAATACCTCCAAACCCAGCAGAAATTTCCGGTCACAAACCTACGCCAGTATGCGTACGGGTACGCGCATTTAGGTTCCCTAGCTTCTTAAACCAACAGGTACGCATACGGGTATGCATACTATGTGAAAATACAGGGGTACAACAACCACACCCAACAATTCGTTTGGCAATCGGAGAGGACTTACTCCAATATATTCTCTAGAGAATCAACTAGACAGTCAGACTCAATCTAGAGAAAAGTATATACAAGAGTTTATATCTCTATCTCTCAATTCAATCTGCAATCAGCAAATAGAAATTTGCGAGCCCGATTGAATATAAGAGAAGTAACTTGAATGGTACCAAAGACCAATGTTCAAGGATCAATCAATCTCAATCAACAACCAAAGGTTGTATTTCCTAATTGATCGATACAATGCATAACCTGTGATATTTCAATTATACAACAAAATATAATGCGGAAAAGAAATAACACAGACACCATAATTTTGTTAATGAGGAAACCCGCAAATGCAGAAAAACCTTAGGATGTAGCCCATCTTTGAACACCACACTGTATTAAGCCGCTACAGACACTAGCCCACTACCAATGAACTTCGGACTGGACTATAGTTGAACCCTAATCAATCTCACACTGATTCAAGGTACAGTTGCGTTCCTTACATCTCTGATCCCATCAGGATACTACGCACTTGATTCCCTTAGCTGATCTCACCCACAACCAAGAGTTGCTACGACCCAAAGTCGAAGACTTGATAAGCAAATCTGTCTTACACAGAAAAGTCTATTGAAATAGATAAATCTGTCTCCCACAGAAATACCTATGAGTTTTTGTTCCGTCTTTTGATAAATCAAGGTTAACAAGAACCAATTGATAAACCGGTCTTATATTCCCGAAGAACAGCTTAGTATTATCAATCACCTCACAATAATCTTAATCGATTAAAGAAACAAGATATTGTGGAATCACTGATGTGATTTCAACTTTGTTGTAGTAATAGGTTCGTAAGACTTGTGAAAGCAATTGATTTTAGACTTATTTAAACTAAAAATAGAGAAAACTTAATTCCAAATTTGATTTCAAGATTGAAAATAACCAAGACACTAGATTCCACTATTACACATGAATGAATGATGGTAAAAATTCCAAAACTCTAATTATTTTTAAAATCTCTTTTTCTTAATTCACAAATGATCAAGCATATTCTCAAACATTAATTGTATCCCTTAAGCATAGATTATCTAACCAAAGTATAACCTATCTAATTGAATCACAACTAATTAGGAAAAATTATGCAAACAATTAAAACTCTACAAAGTAGTGATTGAGTGAATTATAAAATACAAATTAGAGAAAAATAGAATAGTTACTAATATTCATGCATAAATAGCTTCCTCCGTGCCTTGGTTACGCGAGAATTAGCTCATCATCATGGAAACACGCTCAAAATTCATCTTTATTACTCAAAAATGGTGTTCACAATAATGAAATGAGAGAAAAACAATAAAACCGGGTTTGTAACAGTTTTATTTGTTACAAACCGAGTTGTTACAGAGAACGATAAGAATGAAGTGTTGTTGTCACTGTCGCAATACGACCCACAAGCAATTGTCGTTGTCACTGTTGGAAAACGACGGTTCTGCGTGCGTCTTATGTTCTTCGTGTTCTTCACAGCAGCAGAAAATGGAGTTTTTCTGCCACTTGATTTCTCGACTCTCTGGTTCTTCCTATCCTCTCCCTGAACTCTCTCCTCCTTCCTATACATCTCAGAAGCTATTTATAACCCAGAAGCACCTCAAAATCTTTCCAATTACTCCTCAAAATCTTCACAGTAAAGGAAAATTATTCTCGGGAATAATTTCCTATTTCTTTCTATGCATTCGCTAAATTGCTTTTGTCATACTCTCTGCATGCGTCTCTGAGCTGTTATTCCTTCCAAGATAAAGCAAAAACTCTAGCAGAGAAGATATCCTCCCTCTTTGATCCACAAACTTTCCAATTCCAGCTCACAATGAACCCGAGATAAAAATATTTCCCTGTTTGATGAGATTCTGTGATTTAATCGAAATGAATGCACTTACCACCCCTGTTGTGATCTAACAGGCTGGTACATATCCGAAGCAAGATGAAAATCTGACTAAATCTTCCTCAAAATATCAAAACACAATGTACGCAGGAACTGGAAATTTGAACCCAGAATTCCCGCCAAAATTTTCTCTATCCGTGAAGAAGAAGGGTGCCCCCTAACCAAACCGGGGGTGCGAATAGCAGGTGCCCAACTGAGTTGCCCCTTATCCAAACTGAGAGTCCGAATAACAAATGTCCCTTGGGTGCCTTCTGACTTTTTTTGGGGTGTTTTCAACACTTTTTCAGGGTTCCTCCGGTGTATTTCTGGGGTGCTTCCGGTGCATTTCTGGGGTGCCTTTAGTACTCTATCCTGGGGTGTAAAACACCACTTTTCGAGCTAATTTTTTCCGCAAGAGCTTATCCCTAGAAAAGACTTAAAACAACTTTATTAGAAATAAAATGAGTCCTAGATAATGTAGTTACGGGTGAAAATGCGTCACACTTACGTTCTTATCAAATTCCCCCACACTTACATTTTGCTAGTCCTCGAGCAAAACCTCAAGACCCGCTCAACATCTGGTCATTTGCGTAACACCAAGAGGGACCCGCTCAACAGATGGTCATGTGAATCAAAAGAATAGACCCGTTCAACAGCTGGTCATTTGTGTAACATTAAGAGAGACCCGCTCAACAGCTGGTCATCTGAATCAAAAGAATAGACCCGCTCAACAACTGGTCATTTGTGTAACATCAAGAGAGACCCGCTCAACAGCTGGTCATATCAATATTTATTTTTATTTATTTATTTTGTTGTTGTTGACCCGCTCAACAGCTGGTCATAATATGATAAAGAAACTCCTACAAAAATAAACAAAAAGTTAATCACTCCCCCACACTTAAATCTAACATTATCCTCAATGTTTCTAATGAAAGAGCAGTACCGAAAATAACACGAGGAGAAGTTGGAAAGATAGTACCTGGGTGAAGAGAGAAATCAAAAACTAATATACAACATACAATGACCTCGATGGTCAACCAAGGGTAAGCAGGGTCCTCCAGAGGGACCTCCTCAACATCACCTGTAGGAAAGGGCTCTAAAAAGGGTTTCAATCTCTGACTGTTAACCTTCAAAGAACTACTACCATCCGGTGTCTCGATCTCAATAGCTCCATGAGGAAAAACAGTACGGACCACAAAAGGACCGGTCCATCGAGAGCGCAACTTCCCGGGGAATAGATGCAAACGAGTGTCATACAGAAGAACTTTTTGACCTGGAGAAAATGACTTTCGTAAAATATTCTTATCATGAACAAGTTTCATTTTGTTCTTATACTCCTTAGCACTATCGTATGCATCTCTACGAATCTCATCCAACTCATTGAGCTGGAGCTTTCTGTGAGCTCCTGCCTTGTCAAGTGAAAAGTTTAGCTGCTTAATAGCCCAATAGGCTTTATGCTCTAACTCAATCGGCAGGTGACATGCCTTGCCAAATACTAAACGATAAGGTGACATTCCAATAGGTGTCTTAAACGCAGTACGGTAAGCCCATAAGGCATCAGTAAGCCTCAATGGCAAGTCTTTCCTATTGGGATTAACTGTTTTCTCTAAAATACGCTTAATTTCCCTATTGGAGACCTCTACCTGACCACTAGTCTGTGGGTGATATGGGGTAGCTACTTTGTGGGTAATACCATACTGTTTCTTTAAAAGAGCAAATGGTCTATTACAAAAGTGTGAACCTCCATCCATAATTATAGCTTGCGGCGTACCAAAACGTGTAAGTATATTCTCTTTCAAAAACTGGACTACGACCTTATGGTCATTGGTTTTACACGCAACCGCCTCAATCCACTTAGAGACATAGTCTACAGCGACAAGAATGTATAGGTTACCAAAAGAATTAGGAAACAGACCCATAAAGTCAATACCCTACACATCAAAGACCTCAACAACTAAGATAGGGTTCAAGGGCATCATGTTCCTACGGGAAATGGTTCCTAATTTCTGGCAACGTTCACAAGTAACACAGTAACTGTGGGAATCTTTAAACAACGAAGGCCAATAGAATCCACACTGCAATATCTTAGCAGCAGTCTTCTTAGCACTAAAGTGACCCCCACAAGCATGATCATGACAAAAGGAAATAATACTTGACTGATCAATCTCATGTATACATCTCCTAATAATCTGGTCTGGACAATACTTAAACAAATAAGGATCATCCCAAAAGAAGTATTTAACCTCAGCTAAAAATCTAGAACGATCTTGTTTACCCCAATGTTGGGGCATTTGACCAGTAACAAGATAATTCACTATATTCGCATACTAAGGTAATTGGGTAACAAAGAACAGTTGTTCATCAGGAAAACTATCTCTAACAGGCGGGGAATCATCAGGGGTATCAACAACAAGCCTAGACAAGTGGTCTGCTACTACATTTTCTGCACCTTTTTTGTCTCTAATGTCTAAGGAAAATTCCTGTAACAATAGGATCCATCTAATCAATCTAGGTTTTGTATCTTTCTTGGAAAGAAGATACTTCAAAGCAGCATGATCAGTGAAGATTATAACCTTAGAACCTAAGAGATAGGATCTAAACTTGTCTAAGGCGAACACAATGGCTAATAGTTCCTTCTTCGTAGTAGTATAGTTCAACTGGGCATCATTCAGAGTTTTGCTAGCATAGTAAATGACATGGAGTAATTTGTTTTCTCGCTGACCTAGCACAACACCAATAGCAAAATCTGAAGCATCACACATGATCTCAAAGGGTAGGTTCCAGTTGGGTGCCTGAACTATGGGGGCGGTAGTGAGTAAAGTCTTAAGCTTCTCAAAAGCCTCTAAACAAGCATCATCAAAGACAAACTTAACATCTTTTGCAAGCAAATTGCAAAGAGGTCTAGAAATTAAGCTAAAATCTTTAATGAATCGACGATAAAAACCTGCATGCCCTAAGAATGACCTAATATCTCTTACGGTTTTTGGGACCTGTAAAGTCTTAATAAGGTCAACTTTGGCTTTATCTACCTCTATACCCTTAGATGATACGATATGCCCTAAAACAATTCCTGAACGGACCATGAAATTACATTTCTCCCAATTAAGCACTAGATTCTTCTCCTTACACCTAGTCAAAACTAATGACAGATGATGCAAGCACTCATCAAAAGACGAACCAAATACTGAAAAATCATCCATAAAGACCTCTAAGAACCGTTCTACCATGTCAGAAAATATGCTCATCATACAACGCTGAAAAGTTGCAGGGGCATTACAAAGCCCGAAAGGCATGCGTCTATACGCGAAGGTACCAAAGGGACAGGTAAAAGTAGTTTTTTCTTGGTCTTCAGGGGCAATAACGATCTGATTATATCCGGAGTAGCCATCTAAGAAGCAGTAGTGACTATGTCCAGCTAATCTCTCTAGCATTTGGTCGATGAAAGGAAGGGGAAAGTGGTCCTTCCTAGTGACCTTGTTCAATTTCCTATAGTCAATACAAACACGCCAACCCGTGGTCACTCGAGTTGGGATTAACTCATTGTTTTCATTCTGGACTACAGTAATACCGGATTTCTTGGGGACAACCTGAACATGGCTGACCCACTTGCTGTCTGAAATAGGGTAGATAATGCCTGCATCTAACAACTTAAGAACCTCGGTTCGAACTACCTCTTTCATATTAGGGTTTAGTCGACGTTGCATCTCCCTAGAAGGTTTGGTATCTTCCTCTAAATAAATCTGATGCATACAAACAGTAGGACTTATACCCTTAATGTCTGCTATGGTCCATCCTAAAGCTTCCTTGTTGTTTTGAAGGACGGTTACTAACCTACTTTCATGATCACTATCCAAGTTGGATGCTACAATCACAGGTAAAGTTTCAGTTGGGCCTAAAAACACATACTTCAAGGTATCTGGTAATGGTTTAAGGTCCAACTTAGGAGGCTCTCCTAACGAAGGAACTAGAGTAGACTCAGAAACTGGTAGTGGTTCGAACTTAGATTTCCAAATATTGCTGGTGTCCAACAAAGGGGTTGAATCTAACAAAGCATTCACCTCATTGATCACATTATCATCATCAAAATCAATCCCAAAGTGGGCTAGGCATTTCTCTAGTGGATCTTCTAACAAAGTGTTTGGTAATGACTCCTCAACTAATGTTCCTATCATGTTGACCTCTTCTATGCTCGAGTCATCTAGTTCAAAGGGTAGCTTACTAATATGAAAAATGTTCAGCTCAATGGTCATGTTACCAAAAGACAGATTAATAATACCGTTTCGAAAGTTGATGATCGCATTAGATGTAGCTAAAAACGGGCGACCTAGAATTACCGGTATCTGGTTCTCTGGGTCAGGGACAGGTTGGGTATCTAGGATAACAAAATCCACTGGATAAATAAACTTGTCGACCTCAATAAGAACATCCTCGATCACACCACGAGGAATTTTTACGGACCTATCAGCTAACTGAAGTGTTATCTGGGTAGGTTTCATCTCACCAAGTCCTAGCTCAAGGTACACATGGTATGGGAGTAGGTTCACACTGGCTCCTAAGTCAAGCAGCGCTTTCTCAACACGGTATTTCCCTATTGTACAGGCAATGGTAGGGGAACCTGGGTCTTTATACTTAGGAGTAGTAGTATTCTGAATAATAGAACTCACATGACTAGCTAGGAAGGCTTTCTTATGGACACCGAGCTTACGCTTTCGCGTACACAAGTCCTTAAGGAACTTGGCATAAGGAGGAATCTGCCTAATTGCATCTAATAATGGAAGGTTGATAGTTACCTGCTTAAAAACCTCCAAAATGTCATTAAAAGTGGACTCCTTCTTAGTTGGTACCAGCAATTGTGGGAATGGGGCTCTGGGAACAAAGTTTGGCTTATCAGGGGCCTTATTAGTCTCCTTAGAGGTTCCATCAATCTCTTTAGCTTCTGATTTAGAAGGGTGAACTACAGCATGTTCACTATCAGGCATGGCAACCTTATTGTCTATTTCTCTACCACTCCTAAGGGTTTAGATTGCATTCACATGATCAGGTGATCTTCCTCCTATTTCATGAACTCCTCTAGGATTAGGTTGAGTTTACTAGGAAAACTCCCATTATCTCTCTCACTTAGAATCTTAGCCATTTGACTAACTTGAAGTTTTAACTTAGCAAGAGACTTGGCATTATGTTGAAAATTCTGCTTGGTTTCCTCTTGAAAACTAGCCTGGTTCTTTAGTAATACTTCTTGGGTCTTTACGAACATGTCCTGTCTCCTTTTTAATAAACTAAGAGATTCCTCTTAGCTAGTTATTCTATTCTCAGAAGGGTTCAGGAGCTGGGCTTGACCTGAAGGGTTCTTATTATAACCAAAACCTGGGGGAGGCTGAGAATTACTAGACTGGCCTTGACTCTGTCCTTTAGACCAAGAGAAATTAGGATGGTTTCTCCAACCAGGGTTGTAGGTCTCTGAGTAGGGGTCAAACTTCTGACGGTTTTCAAATCTAGCATTGTTATAGACAGCATGGGCTTGCTCTTCACTATCCTGACCTTCCCAAAACGAGTTACTGGGTTCTATTCCACAACTAGAGACTTGAGAGGCTCTAATCCTATTATCAGGTTCAACAAAAGACCTATGTTTAGACTGATTCAATTCCAACGCTTCTAACCTTCTAGACTTGAGAGGCATTTTCACTAGTGAACTCACCAGCGCACAAAAACTCGACCGTGGCTTTGGTCGAATAGTCTAAACCATCATAAAGAATCCCTACTAGTTTCATTTTGTCAAACTCATGGTGAGGACATTGGGATAAGAGATCATTGAATCTCTCTAAAAACCTGTAAAGAGATTCTCCCTCTTGTTGAACACTAGTACTAATTTTATGCCTAACAGCTGCAGTTTTATGCTTAGGGTAGAATTTAAAATAGAAGGCATCAATAAGTTCCTGCCATGTTTTTATGGATTCAGATGGTAGGTTGTTCAGCCAGGTCTTGGCTTTATCTCTCAAGGAAAAGGGGAACATCCTAAGTTTCAAGACTTCTTCACTAAGGTCTTTAATATTAATTGTTCCACAAATTTCTTCAAAGTCCCTAATGTGAAAGTAACGGTTTTCATCATCTTTTCCTAAGAATATAGGGATCATCTGAAGAATACCAGGTTTCAACTCATAACTAGCCGTAGAGGATGGCAACTTAATGCACGATGGTCGGTTGGTCCTAGTTGGGTACATGTACTCCTTCAAAGTTATCATTGTTGGCACAGTAAAAATCCTAGGGGTAAATTCCTCACTAAGACTTAAATTCTCAAAATTGAAGTTTCCAAAAACAGGGCTCTCCAAAGAAGAGTCTTCGATCTCCCCGTCTTCAAAAGAAAAATCTCTAGGCTCGTCACTAATCAAACGGCCAAAAGTGTCTCTTTTCCAAGCACGCTCACTAATGGACTTGAGCGATTTTGGCATACACTAAGAAAAATAAAAAAAATAAAAAATAAAAAAAAATCCTAAGGAAGGGAGGTTCTAAGCAAACACATAGCAGGCTGACTCCACCAAAGCAAACCTAAAGATTTCTAGCAAACAACAAGCATGATGGCTCCACTTAGATTGTTTCTAGACCAGCTTCTAATCCTTCGAAAAGGAATTCGTTACAATCTAAGCAAACCTCTCTGGATCGATCCGAATAAAGTGAGTCGAAGAGAAGTAGGGGAAGCTCAGAGGAGCTTTGATACCCCCACCTCTTTGGCAACGCTTCCCTGGGTTACAAGGCGGCTCTAATCGACTTACAGTAATCTTCCTGAACTTCGAAGTATGCTTAAAAGAGCAACCAATATTTTTCGAACGACTTTCCTATTAAGCGCGTTACCCTATAGGTCTCGTTCTAGTAAATATTTTAGGCTTGGGTTCGCGTAGGATATGTTTTCCTAAGGCGGGCAAGAAGAGAACGGTGATGAAATCCGAACCCTTATCTTGTATGGTCAGTCCTTGCCCTTTACTAGGAAATTAAAGTCCGTATTCAGTCCTCAACATATATTCACCTTAAGGAAGACAGTAAACCCGCTGACAGGGGATTCGCGGGTGTTTCGAAAAACTTACCTCCCGTACCATATGGGCGAAGAACCGCTGAAGTCGACTCGGGCCACGACTCCTATGTCATGTACGAACCTGAGGGGCCAAGACGATATAGTAATCGTCGTCCTTCCCTGCAAACAGTTTATATTTAAAAATTACCCTTCCGTAGGGTTTAAAAATAAAATAATAATGTCCAAAGTTCACAGTTCAAAGTCCAAAAATAAAGTGCAAAAGAAAAAAAAATATTACAAAAATAAAAGATATCCTAATACAATTTCTAAAAAATAAAATCTAAAGAAAATCTAAGAAATAAAAAATAAAAATAAAATCTAAAAACCTAAAAAAAAAATATTCTTTGTCTTTCTTTTCCTTTTCTTTTAGCTTTTATCTTTGGCCCCTAATCTCTTAGTCACCAAAGTCTTTTGCTTAAATTCTTTTCGGTCCAAACTCCAAACCTGTAGCACAAAGAAATATACCCAAAGAAACGTAAAATAGAACAAAGAGAAAATAATAAAAATCTAAAAAATAAATAAATCTAAAAACTCTAACTTAAAAACAAGTCCGCGTCTGCGGCGCCAAAAATTGATGTGATTTCAACTTTGTTGTAGTAATAGGTTCGTAAGACTTGTG
>JAJJMB010017331.1:2860421-2906414 GCA_023531105.1 Papaver atlanticum
AGGAACTGGAAATTTGAACCCAGAATTCCCGCCAAAATTTTCTCTATCCGTGAAGAAGAAGGGTGCCCCCTAACCAAACCGGGGGTGCGAATAGCAGGTGCCCAACTGAGTTGCCCCTTATCCAAACTGAGAGTCCGAATAACAAATGTCCCTTGGGTGCCTTCTGACTTTTTTTGGGGTGTTTTCAACACTTTTTCAGGGTTCCTCCGGTGTATTTCTGGGGTGCTTCCGGTGCATTTCTGGGGTGCCTTTAGTACTCTATCCTGGGGTGTAAAACACCACTTTTCGAGCTAATTTTTTCCGCAAGAGCTTATCCCTAGAAAAGACTTAAAACAACTTTATTAGAAATAAAATGAGTCCTAGATAATGTAGTTACGGGTGAAAATGCGTCACACTTACGTTCTTATCAAATTCCCCCACACTTACATTTTGCTAGTCCTCGAGCAAAACCTCAAGACCCGCTCAACATCTGGTCATTTGCGTAACACCAAGAGGGACCCGCTCAACAGATGGTCATGTGAATCAAAAGAATAGACCCGTTCAACAGCTGGTCATTTGTGTAACATTAAGAGAGACCCGCTCAACAGCTGGTCATCTGAATCAAAAGAATAGACCCGCTCAACAACTGGTCATTTGTGTAACATCAAGAGAGACCCGCTCAACAGCTGGTCATATCAATATTTATTTTTATTTATTTATTTTGTTGTTGTTGACCCGCTCAACAGCTGGTCATAATATGATAAAGAAACTCCTACAAAAATAAACAAAAAGTTAATCACTCCCCCACACTTAAATCTAACATTATCCTCAATGTTTCTAATGAAAGAGCAGTACCGAAAATAACACGAGGAGAAGTTGGAAAGATAGTACCTGGGTGAAGAGAGAAATCAAAAACTAATATACAACATACAATGACCTCGATGGTCAACCAAGGGTAAGCAGGGTCCTCCAGAGGGACCTCCTCAACATCACCTGTAGGAAAGGGCTCTAAAAAGGGTTTCAATCTCTGACTGTTAACCTTCAAAGAACTACTACCATCCGGTGTCTCGATCTCAATAGCTCCATGAGGAAAAACAGTACGGACCACAAAAGGACCGGTCCATCGAGAGCGCAACTTCCCGGGGAATAGATGCAAACGAGTGTCATACAGAAGAACTTTTTGACCTGGAGAAAATGACTTTCGTAAAATATTCTTATCATGAACAAGTTTCATTTTGTTCTTATACTCCTTAGCACTATCGTATGCATCTCTACGAATCTCATCCAACTCATTGAGCTGGAGCTTTCTGTGAGCTCCTGCCTTGTCAAGTGAAAAGTTTAGCTGCTTAATAGCCCAATAGGCTTTATGCTCTAACTCAATCGGCAGGTGACATGCCTTGCCAAATACTAAACGATAAGGTGACATTCCAATAGGTGTCTTAAACGCAGTACGGTAAGCCCATAAGGCATCAGTAAGCCTCAATGGCAAGTCTTTCCTATTGGGATTAACTGTTTTCTCTAAAATACGCTTAATTTCCCTATTGGAGACCTCTACCTGACCACTAGTCTGTGGGTGATATGGGGTAGCTACTTTGTGGGTAATACCATACTGTTTCTTTAAAAGAGCAAATGGTCTATTACAAAAGTGTGAACCTCCATCCATAATTATAGCTTGCGGCGTACCAAAACGTGTAAGTATATTCTCTTTCAAAAACTGGACTACGACCCTATGGTCATTGGTTTTACACGCAACCGCCTCAATCCACTTAGAGACATAGTCTACAGCGACAAGGATGTATAAGTTACCAAAAGAATTAGGAAACGGACCCATAAAGTCAATACCCCACACATCAAAGACCTCAACAACTAAGATAGGGTTCAAGGGCATCATGTTCCTACGGGAAATGGTTCCTAATTTCTGGCAACGTTCACAAGTAACACAGTAACTGTGGGAATCTTTAAACAACGAAGGCCAATAGAATCCACACTGCAATATCTTAGCAGCAGTCTTCTTAGCACTAAAGTGACCCCCACAAGCATGATCATGACAAAAGGAAATAATACTTGACTGATCAATCTCATGTATACATCTCCTAATAATCTGGTCTGGACAATACTTAAACAAATAAGGATCATCCCAAAAGAAGTATTTAACCTCAGCTAAAAATCTAGAACGATCTTGTTTACCCCAATGTTGGGGCATTTGACCAGTAACAAGATAATTCACTATATTCGCATACTAAGGTAATTGGGTAACAAAGAACAGTTGTTCATCAGGAAAACTATCTCTAACAGGCGGGGAATCATCAGGGGTATCAACAACAAGCCTAGACAAGTGGTCTGCTACTACATTTTCTGCACCTTTTTTGTCTCTAATGTCTAAGGAAAATTCCTGTAACAATAGGATCCATCTAATCAATCTAGGTTTTGTATCTTTCTTGGAAAGAAGATACTTCAAAGCAGCATGATCAGTGAAGATTATAACCTTAGAACCTAAGAGATAGGATCTAAACTTGTCTAAGGCGAACACAATGGCTAATAGTTCCTTCTTCGTAGTAGTATAGTTCAACTGGGCATCATTCAGAGTTTTGCTAGCATAGTAAATGACATGGAGTAATTTGTTTTCTCGCTGACCTAGCACAACACCAATAGCAAAATCTGAAGCATCACACATGATCTCAAAGGGTAGGTTCCAGTTGGGTGCCTGGACTATGGGGGCGGTAGTGAGTAAAGTCTTAAGCTTCTCAAAAGCCTCTAAACAAGCATCATCAAAGACAAACTTAACATCTTTTGCAAGCAAATTGCAAAGAGGTCTAGAAATTAAGCTAAAATCCTTAATGAATCGACGATAAAAACCTGCATGCCCTAAGAATGACCTAATATCTCTTACGGTTTTTGGGACCTGTAAAGTTTTAATAAGGTCAACTTTGGTTTTATCTACCTCTATACCCTTAGATGATACGATATGCCCTAAAATAATTCCTGAACGAACCATGAAATTACATTTCTCCGAATTAAGCACTAAATTCTTCTCCTTACACCTAGTCAAAACTAATGACAAATGATGCAAGCACTCATCAAAAGATGAACCAAATACTGAAAAATCATCCATAAAGATCTCTAAGAACCGTTCTACCATGTCAGAAAATATGCTCATCATACAACGCTGAAAAGTTGCAGGGGCATTACAAAGCCCGAAAGGCATGCGTCTATACGCAAAGGTACCAAAGGGACAGGTAAAAGTAGTTTTTTCTTGGTCTTTAGGGGCAATAACGATCTGATTATATCCGGAGTAGCCATCTAAGAAGCAGTAGTGACTATGTCCAGTTAATCTCTCTAGCATTTGGTCGATGAAAGGAATGGGAAAGTGGTCCTTCCTAGTGACCTTGTTCAATTTCCTATAGCCAATACAAACACGCCAACCCGTGGTCACTCGGGTTGGGATTAACTCATTGTTCTCATTCTGGACTACAGTAATACCGGATTTCTTGGGGACAACCTGAACATGGCTGACCCACTTGCTGTCTGAAATAGGGTAGATAATGCCTGCATCTAACAACTTAAGAACCTCGGTTCGAACTACCTCTTTCATATTAGGGTTTAGTCGACGTTGCATCTCCCTAGAAGGTTTGGTATCTTCCTCTAAATAAATCTGATGCATACAAACAGTAGGACTTATACCCTTAATGTCTGCTATGGTCCATCCTAAAGCTTCCTTGTTGTTTTGAAGGACGGTTACTAACCTACTTTCATGATCACTATCCAAGTTGGATGCTACAATCACAGGTAAAGTTTCAGTTGGGCCTAAAAACACATACTTCAAGGTATCTGGTAATGGTTTAAGGTCCAACTTAGGAGGCTCTCCTAACGAAGGAACTAGAGTAGACTCAGAAACTGGTAGTGGTTCGAACTTAGATTTCCAAATATTGCTGGTGTCCAACAAAGGGGTTGAATCTAACAAAGCATTCACCTCATTGATCACATTATCATCATCAAAATCAATCCCAAAGTGGGCTAGGCATTTCTCTAGTGGATCTTCTAACAAAGTGTTTGGTAATGACTCCTCAACTAATGTTCCTATCATGTTGACCTCTTCTATGCTCGAGTCATCTAGTTCAAAGGGTAGCTTACTAATATGAAAAATGTTCAGCTCAATGGTCATGTTACCAAAAGACAGATTAATAATACCGTTTCGAAAGTTGATGATCGCATTAGATGTAGCTAAAAACGGGCGACCTAGAATTACCGGTATCTGGTTCTCTGGGTCAGGGACAGGTTGGGTATCTAGGATAACAAAATCCACTGGATAAATAAACTTGTCGACCTCAATAAGAACATCCTCAATCACACCACGAGGAATTTTTACGGACCTATCAGTTAACTGAAGTGTTATCTGGGTAGGTTTCATCTCACCAAGTCCTAGCTTAAGGTACACATGGTATGGGAGTAAGTTCACACTGGCTCCTAAGTTAAGAAGCGCTTTCTCAACACGGTATTTACCTATTGTACAGGCAATGGTAGGGGAACCTGGGTCTTTATACTTAGGAGTAGTAGTATTCTGAATAATAGAACTCACATGACTAGCTAGGAAGGCTTTCTTATGGACACCGATCTTACGCTTTCGCGTACACAAGTCCTTAAAGAACTTGGCATAAGGAGGAATCTGCCTAATTGCATCTAATAATGGAAGGTTGATAGTTACCTGCTTAAAAACCTCCAAAATGTCATTAAAAGTGGACTCCTTCTTAGTTGGTACCAGCAATTGTGGGAATGGGGCTCTGGGAACAAAGTTTGGCTTATCAGGGGCCTTATTAGTCTCCTTAGAGGTTCCATCAATCTCTTTAGCTTCTGATTTAGAAGGGTGAACTACAGCATGTTCACTATCAGGCATGGCAACCTTATTGTCTATTTCTCTACCACTCCTAAGGGTTTAGATTGCATTCACATGATCAGGTGATCTTCCTCCTATTTCATGAACTCCTCTAGGATTAGGTTGAGTTTACTAGGAAAACTCCCATTATCTCTCTCACTTAGAATCTTAGCCATTTGACTAACTTGAAGTTTTAACTTAGCAAGAGACTTGGCATTATGTTGAAAATTCTGCTTGGTTTCCTCTTGAAAACTAGCCTGGTTCTTTAGTAATACTTCTTGGGTCTTTACGAACATGTCCTGTCTCCTTTTTAATAAACTAAGAGATTCCTCTTAGCTAGTTATTCTATTCTCAGAAGGGTTCAGGAGCTGGGCTTGACCTGAAGGGTTCTTATTATAACCAAAACCTGGGGGAGGCTGAGAATTACTAGACTGGCCTTGACTCTGTCCTTTAGACCAAGAGAAATTAGGATGGTTTCTCCAACCAGGGTTGTAGGTCTCTGAGTAGGGGTCAAACTTCTGACGGTTTTCAAATCTAGCATTGTTATAGACAGCATGGGCTTGCTCTTCACTATCCTGACCTTCCCAAAACGAGTTACTGGGTTCTATTCCACAACTAGAGACTTGAGAGGCTCTAATCCTATTATCAGGTTCAACAAAAGACCTATGTTTAGACTGATTCAATTCCAACGCTTCTAACCTTCTAGACTTGAGAGGCATTTTCACTAGTGAACTCACCAGCGCACAAAAACTCGACCGTGGCTTTGGTCGAATAGTCTAAACCATCATAAAGAATCCCTACTAGTTTCATTTTGTCAAACTCATGGTGAGGACATTGGGATAAGAGATCATTGAATCTCTCTAAAAACCTGTAAAGAGATTCTCCCTCTTGTTGAACACTAGTACTAATTTTATGCCTAACAGCTGCAGTTTTATGCTTAGGGTAGAATTTAAAATAGAAGGCATCAATAAGTTCCTGCCATGTTTTTATGGATTCAGATGGTAGGTTGTTCAGCCAGGTCTTGGCTTTATCTCTCAAGGAAAAGGGGAACATCCTAAGTTTCAAGACTTCTTCACTAAGGTCTTTAATATTAATTGTTCCACAAATTTCTTCAAAGTCCCTAATGTGAAAGTAAGGGTTTTCATCATCTTTTCCTAAGAATATAGGGATCATCTGAAGAATACCAGGTTTCAACTCATAACTAGCCGTAGAGGCTGGCAACTTAATGCACGATGGTCGGTTGGTCCTAGTTGGGTACATGTACTCCTTCAAAGTTGTCATTGTTGGCACAGTAAAAATCCTAGGGGTGAATTCCTCACTAAGACTTAAATTCTCAAAATTGAAGTTTCCAAAAACAGGGCTCTCCAAAGAAGAGTCTTCGATCTCCCCGTCTTCAAAAGAAAAATCTCTAGGCTCGTCACTAATCAAACGGCCAAAAGTGTCTCTTTTCCAAGCACGCTCACTAATGGACTTGAGCGATTTTGGCATACACTAAGAAAAATAAAAAAAATAAAAAATAAAAAAAAATCCTAAGGAAGGGAGGTTCTAAGCAAACACATAGCAGGCTGACTCCACCAAAGCAAACCTAAAGATTTCTAGCAAACAACAAGCATGATGGCTCCACTTAGATTGTTTCTAGACCAGCTTCTAATCCTTCGAAAAGGAATTCGTTACAATCTAAGCAAACCTCTCTGGATCGATCCGAATAAAGTGAGTCGAAGAGAAGTAGGGGAAGCTCAGAGGAGCTTTGATACCCCCACCTCTTTGGCAACGCTTCCCTGGGTTACAAGGCGGCTCTAATCGACTTACAGTAATCTTCCTGAACTTCGAAGTATGCTTAAAAGAGCAACCAATATTTTTCGAACGACTTTCCTATTAAGCGCGTTACCCTATAGGTCTCGTTCTAGTAAATATTTTAGGCTTGGGTTCGCGTAGGATATGTTTTCCTAAGGCGGGCAAGAAGAGAACGGTGATGAAATCCGAACCCTTATCTTGTATGGTCAGTCCTTGCCCTTTACTAGGAAATTAAAGTCCGTATTCAGTCCTCAACATATATTCACCTTAAGGAAGACAGTAAACCCGCTGACAGGGGATTCGCGGGTGTTTCGAAAAACTTACCTCCCGTACCATATGGGCGAAGAACCGCTGAAGTCGACTCGGGCCACGACTCCTATGTCATGTACGAACCTGAGGGGCCAAGACGATATAGTAATCGTCGTCCTTCCCTGCAAACAGTTTATATTTAAAAATTACCCTTCCGTAGGGTTTAAAAATAAAATAATAATGTCCAAAGTTCACAGTTCAAAGTCCAAAAAAAAAATTACAAAAATAAAAGATATCCTAATACAATTTCTAAAAAATAAAATCTAAAGAAAATCTAAGAAATAAAAAATAAAAATAAAATCTAAAAACCTAAAAAAAAAATATTCTTTGTCTTTCTTTTCCTTTTCTTTTAGCTTTTATCTTTGGCCCCTAATCTCTTAGTCACCAAAGTCTTTTGCTTAAATTCTTTTCGGTCCAAACTCCAAACCTGTAGCACAAAGAAATATACCCAAAGAAACGTAAAATAGAACAAAGAGAAAATAATAAAAATCTAAAAAATAAATAAATCTAAAAACTCTAACTTAAAAACAAGTCCGCGTCTGCGGCGCCAAAAATTGATGTGATTTCAACTTTGTTGTAGTAATAGGTTCGTAAGACTTGTGAAAGCAATTGATTTTAGACTTATTTAAACTAAAAATAGAGAAAACTTAATTCCAAATTTGATTTCAAGATTGAAAATAACCAAGACACTAGATTCCACTATTACACATGAATGAATGATGGTAAAAATTCCAAAACTCTAATTATTTTTAAAATCTCTTTTTCTTAATTCACAAATGATCAAGCATATTCTCAAACATTAATTGTATCCCTTAAGCATAGATTATCTAACCAAAGTATAACCTATCTAATTGAATCACAACTAATTAGGAAAAATTATGCAAACAATTAAAACTCTACAAAGTAGTGATTGAGTGAATTATAAAATACAAATTAGAGAAAAATAGAATAGTTACTAATTATTCATGCATAAATAGCTTCCTCCGTGCCTTGGTTACGCGAGAATTAACTCATCATCATGGAAACACGCTCAAAATTCATCTTTATTACTCAAAAATGGTGTTCACAATAATGAAATGAGAGAAAAACAATAAAACCGGGTTTGTAACAGTTTTATTTGTTACAAACCGAGTTGTTACAGAGAACGATAAGAATGAAGTGTTGTTGTCACTGTCGCAATACGACCCACAAGCAATTGTCGTTGTCACTGTTGGAAAACAACGGTTCTGCGTGCGTCTTATGTTCTTCGTGTTCTTCACAGCAGCAGAAAATGGAGTTTTTCTGCCACTTGATTTCTCGACTCTCTGGTTCTTCCTATCCTCTCCCTGAACTCTCTCCTCCTTCCTATACATCTCAGAAGCTATTTATAACCCAGAAGCACCTCAAAATCTTTCCAATTACTCCTCAAAATCTTCACAGTAAAGGAAAATTATTCTCGGGAATAATTTCCTATTTCTTTCTATGCATTCGCTAAATTGCTTTTGTCATACTCTCTGCATGCGTCTCTGAGCTGTTATTCCTTCCAAGATAAAGCAAAAACTCTAGCAGAGAAGATATCCTCCCTCTTTGATCCACAAACTTTCCAATTCCAGCTCACAATGAACCCGAGATAAAAATCTTTCCTTGTTTGATGAGATTCTTTGATTTAATCGAAATGAATGCACTTACCACCCCTGTTGTGATCTAACAGGCTGGTACATATCCGAAGCAAGATGAAAATCCGACTAAATCTTCCTCAAAATATCAAAACACAATGTACGCAGGAACTGGAAATTTGAACCCAGAATTCCCGCCAAAATTTTCTCTATTCGTGAAGAAGAAGGGTGTCCCCCTAACCAAACCGGGGGTGCGAATAGCAGGTGCCCAACTGAGGTGCCCCTTATCCAAACTGAGAGTCCGAATAACAAATGTCCCTTGGGTTCCTTTAGACTTTTTTGGGGGTGTTTTCAACACTTTTTCGGGGTTCCTCTGGTGTATTTCTGGGGTGCTTCCGGTGCATTTCTGGGGTGCCTTTAGTACTCTATCCTGGGGTGTAAAACACCACTTTTCGAGCCAATTTTTGCCGCAAGAGCTTATCCCTAGAAAAGACTTAATACAACTTTATTATAAATAAAATGAGTCCTAGATAATGTAGTTATGGGTGAAAATGCGTCACACTTACGTGCTTATCAATCACAAACGATGAGATGAAGGTGTTTGTGATTACTTTTCTATCTTGCCTATCGGAGATATAAATCTCGAGCCAATTCTTACAATTGTACTCAACACGATAGAAACAGCAAGATCAGATCACGCAACTACAGAGAAAATAGTTGGGTCTGGCTTCACAATCCCAATGAAGTCTTCGAGTAGTTAACCTACAAGGTCTCGTGAGAAACCTAAGGTTAAAGGAGAATCGACTCTAGTTTATGCAACTAGTAACACACAGAAGTGTGGGGATTAGGTTTCCCAATTGCTAGAGTTCTCCTTTATATAGTTTTCAAATCAGGGTTTGCAATCTAAGTTACCTTGGTAACAAAGCATTCAATATTCACCGTTAGATGAAAAACCTGTTTCAACCAAGCTAATATCTTTCAACCGTTAGATCGAACTTAGCTTGTTACACACAAATGAAATGTACCCTCATTTAGGTTTATGTAACCGTACCTTAACGTGTACACAAAGTTGACTCAACAATAGTTAACCGAGGTTAGCCATATGATCACTCTCATATCAACCTTATTCATCTTAACCATAACTAGTTCAAATGACTCAAATAAAACTAGTTAAAGAGTTGTTCAATTGCTATATTCTCATAGAAGTATATAAGAACACAATTGAAGCAAAATCGGTTTGATACACTCGAATCAATTCATGAACATTATACCCACGGTTTGCAAAGATTGCATTCCTTATTTTATAAATATTTAAGTTCATGTACACTACCGATTTTAGAACTTTAACCTTCAAGTATGCAAACGGGTATGCATACTTGAAATACCCGGACCAAGATTGGGTTTATCCAGTACGCAAACGGGTACGCGTACTTCCAATCCCAGCAGAAATATTCGGACATGAACCTTACGCCAGTACGCAAACGGGTGCGCATACTTAGGTTCCCGGATTTCTCAAGCCAACAGGTACGCGTACGGGTACGCATATTATGGTTTCCGGACATGGATTACATATGTGCAAGAGTACACAACATGTCATATCCACTAATGGTTAAGTGTTCTAAACTCTTATTTCAATCATTGAAACTTTCTTAGAGGATGACAATAGCCGTTTTCACACATTATTAGCATCAAAGCAATTTTCAAGTTATTGAAATAATCATAACGAAACATTCCAAGTCTACACCAAATGATTGTATCACACAAACCATGTAAGATGTTACTCGGCAATTTTCACATGATCATCTTTTGACTTGCGTCAAGAATATAAGATGAACTTAGTAGGCGAAAGCTTACCAACACATATTTCGAGAAATATGTAAGTGAGTTAAACTTAGCTCGAAATCTCAAATGTGCATAATCGAAAACTATAGTAATACGACTTTTGTCTCAATATAGGAGATAGAGTAGAAATAGACTTTTCAAGTGATAGATGAGTTTTAATCTCCACATACCTTTTGTTGATGAAGTTCCACAAGCTCTCCTTAGTAGTTCTTCGTCTTCAATTAATGACCGCCGTGAAGTCTAATGCTCAACTACACAATCTATCATAGTCCGAGACATTACTTTAAGTAGACTAGAAATCAAGACTTATAGTTTTGATCACTAACATTGACAAACAAGCTTGAGATAGCAACGCTTGCGAGTTCGACCGAGCAGTGCTCTAACAATCTCCCCATTTGTCAATTTTAGTGACAAAACTATCAATACATATGGATTACAAAATAAATAAACTTTGTAGCTTCTCATCCAAATGTTTGATCTCTTTGGTTCTTCAACATTACTCAAAATCTTCGTCACTTCCAAGTACTCCAATGATTCCAAATGTGTTCATCTCAGCATCATCGTTGTTGAAGATCCGTAGATATCACAATGAGAAAACAATTGCTCTCAATCATTGTTATATAGTGTCATAGTATCATTTTACAGCATCAAAGTCCAATTGCATCACAACTTTGATAACAATACTATGGTGATATGTATCACTCCCCCTTAATCAATACTTCATCTCAATATGAAAACCACTCCCCCTTACATAATGATCCGTAAATCATATGTATTTGTAGTGTGAACTACACATTAATTCTCCCCCTTTTTGTCAATATAAATTGGAAAAGGTACGAAAACTAGTGGGATCCTCATGAAATTTTCATAGAGATACTTCATGACCAAAAGAGAACAACATACCAACTTGTTTAGATGTCATCAAATAGCCGAAACTAAATGCATTCATCAAGGAGTTTATTAAGATACAAGATAACCCATACAATATTCCACAACTGCACTCCCCACAAAGATTTGGAAATTAAGCACAAGTTCAATTAAGAACTCCCCCCATAAAATGTCATTCCCGAAATAACAACAAGAGCGACCTTACTTTTATAAGAAAATAATGATTTCTTTGGACATTAACAAATCACATGAAACATGAATTTGTATCCAAAAATCTCAATTGAATTAACCACAAGGAAAATGATCAATTCAATTGGCCATGCTCAACATAAGAGAACTTACGGAGCAACACAGTACATACACAAATATGTGGATCAGGGAAAGACCAATACTGCGGAATAATCAAAGATTCATTCTATTTTTCATCACTATTTGCACAATGATATATAATAGACTTAATCTTTGAAAAAGTTCATCCTTTCTTCCATCAATATTTGCATAATGACATAAAAGGCTTAACTTTTGTAGTCAAAAGTTCATTCTATCTTTTATCAATACTTTCATATCGACATATAATAGAGTTAACTTTTGAACAAGTATGGGACAGTCAAGGTTCATGGACGTAAACAACATATCCCATAATAATTTGCAATATATCGAACCATAAAGATTATTACTGCAAAAATCATCTTCCAAATAAACTTTAGAATTTAAACAAATAAATCTAAAAACATTGCAAGATGAAAATGTTGGAAATAGCTATGTGTACTCACAATAATGGCTATTCCAAACCCTAGTTATCCTTCTTAAAAACACAAGAATAAATTCTCATAAGAAGTTTCCTAGACATTGAGACCTCTGAAGAATTCTTTATCGTCCCCGAACTCCTTATCATCAACAACCATGGGAACATAAGGTTCATGAAGAAATTAGTCAATTCCAACAAACCTTTTGAACTGATGACGAACCAGGGCCTTCTGAATTTCAAGAGTTCTAAACATAATAGCCTTTATTTGCTGAATCTCCTTCCTTGTTTCCTTCAACTCTTCAAGAACATCAGAAAACTTCTGAGAATTTGAAGGAATAGCTCTTGGCTTCCTCACATTCCTTCTTTTTATTTTGAAAGTTGGAGGTAACGGAGATTTATATTTTTCCTTCATGATTGATGGCTTAACAATCATATTAACATCTTTTCCATCAGAGGACATAATGCTTGGAGTATCCATACATATGGAATTGTGAGAGGAAATCACAAAATAATCTTAACAAGCAGTCTTATGATAAAAAGAGTTTCAAGATAAGGAAAAAGGAATGTAGGGTTATGGAACCTTTTAAACACACAAGTTCACGCACGCACAACTCTCAACCCTAAAGAGGGTAGAATTGACGAGAATAGCCCCTTTTATTGACTAAACAGGGAAGTCCCTTCCAATATCAATTTAGATATGAAAGTTGGAAGAATTCCAATCTTGCAAAGCACAGCAAAACTAAAAAAAAAGAAAGACAAAAATAATCTAAAACAATTCTCTTTTCTTAAAGCCTGAGGTGTGCACAATCTTGTCTCTTTTTATCAGGCAAATGAGACAAGATGCACCAACAAACACAATCAAGTTGTGCTGGGGTGAACAATAATCTGTCCACCATAACCCTTTTGAAAGGAATTCATAGAACCCTGTTTCACAGAATGTTTAGACCATGATTTTTTCTCTGGAGATCTAGACTTTTCTTTGGAAACTAACTTCTTCGAAGAAGAGATGAATTTACATATCTCTGATGATTTTTGAACAAGTTTGAGCTTGTTTGCTAATCGATTCGCTCTTCGTTGAAGTTTGTTGATGTATCTTATTTTGTGTTTGTACTTGAAACACTTTGAGAGTTCATGGCCTTTAAGAGAACAATAAGAACATGTCAACAGGGAAGATGATTCAGACGCCCGAGATGTGTAAGCAGCTAGACACATAGTGGAACCTGAAAAATCAGAAAAAGAGTTTCTAGTAGAAATAGATAGATCCATTTTTTCTTCCAGACCGGTTGAGATTTCTTCTAAAAGAATATCAAGATTGATATATGTATTGCTACAATTATCAAAATCAATATTTTCACAAAGAAGTACAATACTTGACTTTTCGTCTTCAGTAGAATCATAGTTGTCAGACATTTCATCAAGTGTTGTAGCTAGACCTTTGTTCCCAGTGTATTTTTTACGATTTGGACACTCATTCGCAAAATGACCAAAACCTTTACACTTAAAGCACTGTGGCATATCCTCGTCATCAATTTCATCATTATCCCTGTTTTTAGGAGGAACACGATTATGTGGTTTTACTGATGACCTAGGTTTATCTCTGGAAAATCGTTTACATCTCTTCAAAAAAAGATCCCTAAACTGTCTTGTGATCAAAGAGACTGACTTGTCAAGATCTTCATCTGATGAATCAGCCTCAGAAAGATCATCTTCAGAGATGCAAACACTTTTACTTTTGTCAAGTAATTTAGTGTTCTTTTGTGCTTTGAAAGCAACATCCTTTCTGGATGTATGCTCATGATCAAAGATCTTTAGCTTTCCAAACAGAGTATTTCTGGAGAGAGTTGCAAGGTTATTTCCCTCAATGATGGCATGCTTCTTAGAATTGTATCTTGATGGCAACGATCTGAGAATTTTCATCACAATGTCCTTTTCATGAATAGTCTTACCCAACGTAAAAGATGCATTAACAATTTCAGACACTTTGTGATTAAACTCATCAAATGAATCTTCATCTGCCATACGAAGGTTTTCCCAATCATAATTTAGGTTTTGAAGCCTAGCTTCCTTTTCACAGGTATTCCCTTCAAATACGGTTTCTAAGATGGTTCATCAACCTCCGTCCAATTAAGTTTTGTATCTCGTCCATTGGATGAAGATCATGTGATTTTTATTTGGTTTCTATTTATTTACATGAAACCATCCATCTTATGACGATGTGATATACCAATTGAACTTGATTTCCTCTCTATCGATTTTATGAGATGAGATATAACTATATTGTCATTCCTTACAATATGGTTCTATTCCTTACAAGAACCATCCAAAACAAACATTGATTGTTTTCCATTAATTCCCTACAGGAAACATCAACCACGATTTTTTCTTATGTTCTTAAATAGAAATTGTTTCTCTATCCTAAAATGAGATATCGTTATTGGGGCATAAGCCAAATTGCAAATACAAGTAAATATTCCTGAGGGATATTAAACAATTTTATTTTTCCTCCTGGTATTTATCTCCAAAATTTTGAACCATTCCACTTGTAGTTGGGATACGGTAGGACATAAAAGATCAATGGGTGCGCACCCGGCTTGTTAGCGTATATTATTAGTCATTGTAGTGACTAAATTGATCTTGGATTTATTTTCTTTAAAATAAGAAAGTGTCCATATGTCAAGTAGACTACAATTTTATTTTTTTAGGTCATTTTTTATGACTCTAGAAGTTATTATCTACAGTCCAACTGGTGTTGTTAAAATCCATAAATTATTATGAGTACATGTCCTCGATTTAATCGGATAATACTCAACGAAACTTGTTTTCGTATATGAGATGAAAATATTTCCATCATAATCAGGGGGAGACTATACACTGCCAGAAGTTGGTATTCATTAACTTAAAAGTTATATCAATTTCTCTCCCATCATAATCAAATGGATAAAGGCTGTTATTTTACGATTGGCGTGAATGTCTCATTTTGCTTTTATATAAGCTTTTGCCTCTTGAAGAGGAAAATCCAATCACATTTAGCAAACAAGTAGCGCTCTATACAAGGCTACTGGTAGTGCTCCAATTGAGTGTACCAAATTCACTTTCTCAAATATAATATCTCCTCACTTGAATATAAGGAGATTATAATGTCAGTGGGCGCTAGTGTAGATGGGGAAAAATGATTTGCTGGTTTTTTAGGGAAGTGAATAGACGACGGTTCGGACGAGACTCCTCAATTGAGCAAACTGCTTAACCTCACACAGATACACTGCACGGGAGTGCTTTGAGTTCGAGAGATCAATCTATAGGACTCCGTCCTAAACCAAGTCAATGGCCGTTCCAGAGTCAATTCGGTCACAAAGAGGGAGATGGGTTGATCTGTTGGAGGGAAGCTGAGAATTGTTGGATCAATGATGATCAAGGATTGTGGATGTGTTGAAGGTTTCTGCAAGTATGTGTAAATAAGTTTCGATCGAGAGAATTGTTGTGTAGACGAATATTATCTTTAGTCATCAATTTAGAACTTATTTATATTGTCAGAATAACAAACACCTTGATCCCAGTAAGTGTGACGGTTTTTTGAGTGAAAGAGTGGGAAAGTGGGAGATCGTTGTAAAATCAGTTCCATGTCGTGCGGAGACTTGGTTGATCGTCCATCCACTACTTTGCTAACTCCTTCAACCGCTTGCATGACTTACTCATGTTTCTCATCGTGGATGAACACACATGCTGTAGGTCGCCAGACCAAAACCCTAACTGATATCCCCCATGTGACGTGATTGATGTCTCACGAACGTGGAGTCTGCAAAGCAGACGTGTATTTGGTTAGTCAGTCGTTGACTTATTAGACAATGAGTCTAAGTTTTGTTGAATTGAGCATGAGTGACGAACGCTCAGTGATTCATGGATTGAGACGTACAGTTCTTATGTTGATATTTCTCATCTGAGCAAATATTGTAAATTCGAGCAACTGAGCAAGTATTGCTCGATCCGACGAATTACTGAATATTGATAGTTGGATAAATATTCGAACAACTGAGCAAGCATTGCTCAATTCGACGAATTACTGAATATTGATAGTTGGATCCATATTCGAGAACCTGAGCAAGTATTGCTTGATTCAACGAATTACTGAATATTGATAGATTGATCAATATTCGAGCAACTGAGCAAGTATTGCTCAATTCGATGAATTATTGGTAACGTGACCCAATAAAATATTAATTAAAATATTGGTAGTCTACCAAATATTATATAATTAATCTGGATGTCGATTACTGGATCAACATAAAATTATTAGTGTTTGAACTTGCTCAGAATGATGATTTGTGGAGCGTTTGTTCGAAACCCTAATTTTGATCAATTGTTCGTCAATTGATGAATCGCTAAAAATAGGTCACTGAGTGAAGGAGAGACCGACCACATGGGATGATGGACAACCATGTGGTGCCCAAGTTCTCGAGTGAGCGTGCACCAGGTTCTTTAGTTGACCGGTTGGTGAAAGAATGATCAAACACTGGTGTTGATCATTTATTAGAATAATGCTCGTGCGAGCGTTAGGTGATAAAACCTAATTATGGAGAAGTGAGGGACCGACCAACATGGCATAAGACCGGACCTTGGTGGTCGTGGGACCATCTGTTGGTCATTTGAGCAAATTCCAAGTTGGTTGAAAAAAGTTTGGACCCAATATGAGCAATTGAGTAAATTAGGTCAAAATCATGAAGATGTGTGGGACCGGATCCTTGCGAGCCTTAGGGCCGGCCTTGGTCGGTCAAGGAAGCATGCTCGTGTCACCATAATGTCCATGTCTCAATCCTGAGAGTTTTGGTATTTTCTGATGTGCGTTTGAGCAATATTTTGGATTTTCAGAAGAGTTTGATCTTGACTGAAATTCTTGATTTTTGCTCGAATGAGCAAGTAGAACTTTGCTCGTTTGATCAAAATTTTGAGAATATTAAAATAATAATATTTTAATATTTTTCATGAGTAGCCTAGTCGGTTGATCATTTGACTTTTTTGCTTTTTCATGGTTTGAGCAATATTTGAGAAAATATGAAGAAGCCATGATTTTTGCTCAAACGGAGGAGTTTCATGAGATGAGGGAAATAATAATTATGAAAATAAGGGATTGCAAGGTGTGGGACCGGCCATGGATAGGGCATGGCCGGCTGGCTAGGTAGCCCGGTCCCAGGACACCTTCCCTATTTTTATTATTTTTCATGAAACTGTGAAAATATGGAGAAACCATGAGTTTTGCTCAAACAAGGAAAGTTGCTCGAATGAAGGAGTCTTCATGAGTTCATGAAAATAATAAAATAAGAAAAAAATAAAGGAAGAGACGTGGGGGACCGGCCACGGCGGCGTGACCGGCCAGTGGGCCTGGTCCCTAGGTGCCTCTTTTATTATTTATTATTATTATTATTTTCTCTTTCCTATTTTGTGTAGGATTCCTCGTTTGTCCATACTTTCGAATGCTCGGTCGTGCATTTGGGTGCTCGTTCGTGCATCGTCGTTGAGTACACTTGCACCATTTTCTTTGGGCTTACTCGGTGATAGTCCAGATGCCCGATTGTTGAGTAATTATTACTAATTCATGAAATTCAGTGGTGAATGATTCATGAAACGGAGTAATAAAAACGAATTGAGTATCTATTACTAATCCATGAATCATGCCGGGGATCCAAGGAACGGAGTAATGAGATAAAATGGTTATCTATTACTAATCCATGGAATCATCCAGGGATACCCATGGAACGGAGTAATGAGATAAAATAGATTATTTTTTAAGAATTCAGTCGGTTAATGTCATGGTAGAATTAATCTATTGTAGAATCGAGATATGAGATAGTTGAAGCATCATACTCGTTCTGAAAGGTGCATAGTCAGGGAACAACGTGCAGCGTCGACGTCCTGAAGGCGTTTAGCCCTCTAACAAACAATTATGTCTAGAGAGCCGCCTGAATCTATACACGGTCTCTCTACATAGTCAGGGAACAACGAGTATCGCCGACGTCCTGAAGGCGTTAAGCCCTCTGACAAAAAATTATGTCCATAGAAAAACCCAATCGTTCTTCTATGTAGAGGGGGTCTCTCTATTTAGAGGGGGTCTCTCTATGTATTCAGGTAACAACGAGTATCGCCGACATCCTGAAGGCGTTAGCCCTCTGACAAACAATTATGTCTGGAGGACCGCCCAATCATGTTATTCTACATAGAAGGCATGATGAAATGTGCAACATCGAACGCTCAGCCTGGGAGGCCTTTCGAGAAACATGTTCATCATGACTCTGAGAGGAGCGCTCACTCGTCAGAGTTCGTGAAAGGGTTCACGGATCGTAAAAATATGAATCGTCACATGCGTTCCCGAAGCCGGGTCAGAAACATGCAGTATCATGATTTTAAGATTTTGACCTTTGTCGAAAATCCACCATCAACATTAAGTCCCCTGCTTAGTGAGGGACAGTCATGTTCTGCAGTAAGCATTAGATGGTGATTTTCCAGTTAAACTCGGTCGTACAAAGGTATTTTCAGAATCCTCGATTTACTCCAATGGTGTCATGTACGAGCAAATGCTTATGTAAGGACCCTGATAGTATAATAGAGCGTCATCCCGTGAGCACGGAGAGATGAGGCACTGCTGATTTGGACGGCCAGAAGTCCAGTTTTGGTCGGTTTAGCGTTTACGGGCCCGAGCCCAAAAAAGGAAATCCATGTTTTATTAGGTTTTGGAAATAAAATTTATATAAAAGGGAGAAAGCCCTAAAAAGTTTTACTATATATTTTTTTCCAACTGACCGACCACCTCCCTCCCCTGATCTCTTTACGTCCGAGCAAGGAAGGAGGAGAAAATTTTCGCCGGATTTTCGCCGGATTTTAGCCGATGCCGACCGTCACCGACCACCGTCCAGCCAAGTTCCGACCGGCGCCGACCAGGTAAGTCTGATTATTATTTTTGCTGTATGTTATTCATGAATCGTTTATAAAACAAAATTTCATATGGGTATGCGCAGGTTTTATGAAAAATTTTGATCGTCCGTCTGTCAGTTTAGGAAACGAACAATAATCCCAATATGAAAGAGATGTATATATTTTGAATAGACATGGTCTAGTTGCAGTAGAGAAAATTATTTTGTTTATGAGGTATCATGAAAATCAAAATTTTAATTTCAAAGTGTGAACTTTCACACAAATACTTTTTAGGAACGTATGTTCGTTCGAAGTTAGAGTAATAAACAATAATCCTTAGTATTAGAGAGATTTTTGAAATAGACCTACACCTCATGATAAAATTTTGCTTGTGAACTTTCAAAAATTTATTTGGAATATGTGGACCTTTACAAAATAGAAAAGACCCTCGTTTCATAGGCGAACGCTCGTTAGGGCAAAACAATTTTTTTTTAAACAATAACTCACGTAAAAAGAGATTTTATGTATTTTTTATCATCATTTTTTTTTGAAATTCCGTGAATTATTTACTCACGTCCATTTTTTTTTATATTTTATTTGTGTACGTGAGTTTAAATTTTTTTGTTAAAAAATCAAATTTTGATATTTTGAGTAATTGTTGGAAGTAAACAATTGTATGTGAAAAAACAATGTCGGTATGAATTTTGTGATTTTATAGTGTGTGTACACATGGTAGAAAATCAGTGGATGTTCACATGAAGAGATTATGTGAATTATTCACAATTTTGTGAAAAGTTAGGTGACTTTAAATAATGAATTTTGCTCGTCTTCGCAGGTTTGAAGGAGCAAGTAAGTTTTGAAGTTTTGCGTTATTATCACTACAGCTAGTGAAACCGTAAATAGATAAGAGTTGAGAATTACCATTTTTGTAGACGCTGATGTGGGCATTCTAATCGTTCTTGTGTTGATGAAATTTGTATATGGATGTCACAGCAACTTTGCAAGGATGACTGATTCCCACGATGGCACTTCCAAAGATGATACTTCTGGAGAAGAAACTTCCAGAGAGGATATTTCTACAGATGCGTCTTCCAGAAATGATGATTCTGGAACTTCTAGGGAAGAAGAAACTCCTAGAATTAAGAACATTCCGAATACTGATGATGAATTCTTCGTGTTTCAGTATAAACCCGAAAAACGTCCCTTAGGTTCCTCGTTTCGGTTGCTCATAAATCCCAGGAGTACCACTCAGAACAAATTGGTATCTTCTCAAGCAATAACTCGGTTCTGTTTGCAAGGGAAACATTATTCAGCTTCACATGTGGAATTCAAGCTTTCCCACAAACCTTTGACGGATTTTTCTGGATGGGCAGGACATATGCTGGGTCATATCTGTGTAAGGACTATGCTGGATCGTGCACAAGTGACATGAGCTATTCAAGCAGCTGGAGACTTAATCATTCATCATGATATACGAGGTATGGTGGCCTTGCTTTCTAGTTGGTGCATTTCTACTCACACTTTCATATGCAGATGGGGAGAATTCACTATCACTTTGGAAGATGTAGTCGCTTTATTACACCTCCCGATTATTGGTAATTTCCCAGAGCTCCCAGCAGAGGAGTCTGCAATATCTGACGTATTGAAAGCTACGATGCATGATTTCAACAAGTCACCCAAATTTTGCTATGCTTGATGGTTGAAGCACTGGTGGCCGAGAGATGGAGTTCCTGAAGAACCTGGTTATGACACATTAACCATTGTTGCTTTCTTATGCTTGTGGCTCTCCAGAGACGTTCTTGAGGATAGTGGACATTTGTTGAAGACATTTGTGATTCCTTTTGCTATTAAAATAGCTAAAGGTGAGAAACTTCCTATCGGTAGTCTGTTCTTGGGTTTGCTGTTTTCCAATTTAGACTCCAGCGTTTCCAACGGCTTCATGAAAATTGAAACATATGCTAATACGATATTTCTCCAAGCTTTGGTGTGGGAGCACTTTGAAAATTATGCTCCGATTCCTCGTAGCGTCTTGCAGGGACCAAATGTTGACACTCATCATGCTTTCCTTGAGAAAAATAATGCCAGAATTATGCGTTGGTCAACGAAGCAGCCACAACACAAGATACGCCTCACCAGTGTTTTAGACAACGAGTCGGAGTTTAATTTTCGCCTCTGGGTGTCGGTTCCTCCTCTATTCTCACAATTGATCACTTTCAATGCTGGTGAATAAAATGTCATATTGAAGTCTGGCATCAGCCTGAGTGATGGAGAGAAATCTTTCATACTGAGTTGCACCCCTGGTTATTTAGTGTCAGTAATGCAAGGAAAGTTCCCGGTGGAAGAATATAACATCGACAGAGCAGCTCGACAAATGGGTCTTGATCAGTGTGCTCCACGTCATCGAATGAATAAGCCATCTGTTGAGTATCTGAAGGATCACTTAGATTGCACACGTGTGGAAGGAAATAATTACTTGTTTTCTTGTTTCGACCGAGCTACCTACGTGACTCCAGGATATATAGACTTCTGGCATCAACAACTTGAGTGCTTGTATAAGTTTGCGATGGATGTTAAGTCTCTGGTACGGGAGTTTCCTTCTGTTGACATGATATCTGATCGATCAAGATTGAAACATCTTTCTAGTGGTGATAAAAGAAAAACGCCTCCAGAATGTTCACAGGTAAATATTCTTCATATGATTCTGGCAAAGGCATGATAATGACATCTTAATCACTTTTTAACTTTACTGTAGGACATTCGTGTTGTGAGATCTCGAATTCATGTAGACTTCTCAGAAGTGTAAGACAGTCCCCAGGGTGGAGAAGGCAGAAGTAGGAGGAATTATAGGATGATACCAAATAATGTGCAGTCCCCAGTCGCTTCTTTGGTGAGTTGTTAATATTCCTTCCACCGTGACTTTTCTTTGTCCGCATAATTAGGTCATGAAACCAATGTTTTTTGTTGTTCCAGAATTTTGCTCCATCAAGTATTGACGGTCTCCGTCTTGCTCAGCCAACAACTCATGAGTCCAGCAATGAAGATGAAATTGATGTAAGTACTCCTTCGCATAATCAATCATGATACTTCTTGAATGAAATAATAATGATTGTTGTTGATACATCCAGGAAGAGATTGTCATGGAAAACCGACATGGTTATGTTGTTCACTCGTATTCGAACGGTGGTGAGAAAGAGAATCCTCAAGAACCAGGACCGAATGAAGGAAATGATGCTCCCAATGTTGATGCCAACCATATTAATCTCTTGAACAACTTGGAGACCCCTAAAGTAAGTATCCATTTGGTATTCTCTTCATAAAAGTATAATATTGCTGATTTTTTGATGAATGAATGAGAATTCTCATGAATAAGTGAAAAGTTTTACCGAAATACGTCACCAGAAAATTCAGAACTCAGTTTTTTTATAGCAAAAACGCAATAAAATCTACATCCGGTGTCGGATTTTCGTGATCTACCCATGTATTCTCATGCACAGGATATTTCCAAGCTTTCCTAAAGAATCTTTTTTAGTTTTGAGAACGTTTAGGGGTCGAAATCAGTGAAACAGTAAACTTCCAGGAGACTTTCAGAAATTTCTCAGCTGGCATGTAGTTCAATGTTTTGGCCATATCTTTTTGATAGCTTATCCAATTGTTATGAAATTTGTATATGTTGTAAAGTACATCCATACGAAAAGAATGGTATATGACTCAACCTTAGATTCATTACCAATTTCTCCCAGTTCGTCGTCTTATACAAGGAAGTGTAAAATCTCTTCAGACGGGATGCTGGATTTTATGATTGCCTTTGGTTTCCATGCTTGGATTGCTCTAATATCATGTAATCTTCGTATTAGGTGCCAAATGCCGAAGTTTAGAATAATGGAGCTAATGATGATTCAAACCATATGGTGAATCGAGTTGATGATGTTACCATCTCTGCACCTCAATGCCATGAGAATGTTGCTACTGAAGTTGTCGAGAAGAATGAAGCTCGAATCATCATCACTTCAGAGGTAGAAGAAACTGGACCTGGAATGGAAGAAGCTTCCAACAATAGAAGAAATTGTTCCCACAACTGCTTAAGTTTTCCCAATAATTGAGAACCGTATAATAGTGCATGAATACCCTAATGCAGGGATTGTTTGTGATCCTACATTCAGCGAGTCACTCCCATATCACACATCAGTTGGTGGGTTTAGCGTTCCCATAGGGTATGCTGATATGTATGAGAAATTGTGGAAAATGTATGGGCACATTGTTGTCGCCAAGGACCCAAAACGCAGTTACTTCTTGACAATGCAAGTAGGAACTATCTTGCGTGTCATAGATGATATACGGACCAGGGCGAGAAGTACTGTTTCTCAAGATGTACTCTTTGATTGGGAATACAACTTGATGAAATCTGAAGAACTTGGTTTCAACTTAAAGTGGCTTTGTCAAAGGATCAACACCATCAAGGATGCAATAGAGAATAATATACCTTTCACTAGTGATGCTGTGGTGGATAAAATGGCTAAGATTGCTGAATTAACTGAAAGTTGGAGTTGGAGAAAGCGGCCTTGCAAGTCTTGGAGAATGCAGAGAAGCAGAAATCTTACTTTGCCGGCTTCCTTTAGTTTTCCTTTCCATAATTTCTTGAACCTTGAACTTCTGAGAGATGTGAGGTTTTATTTTGGTTTTTGACTTTTTGATTGGTTTTGAATAAGTGAGTGATTGAGGATTTTCTTTTTGGAATTGATAGAAATTTTCTTAAAATAAAAGAACTTTGATAAATTGCTGAATTCAAATACTGAATGCAAGAATTGCAAACTCTTGGAGGAATTGAAAATATATGTGAA
Source organism: Papaver atlanticum (assembly GCA_023531105.1). NCBI lineage: Eukaryota > Viridiplantae > Streptophyta > Magnoliopsida > Ranunculales > Papaveraceae > Papaver > Papaver atlanticum. The sequence goes on from JAJJMB010017331.1 coordinate 2,884,185, forward strand.
AGAAAATCCTAAAATGAAAAACGTTAGGTGTCTCGAGAGTTCGTGCCTTGGACATAAAAAACCTTATGACGCTGAATGTTTCAGGAGTCAAAAGTCTTTAGCCAATTCTCGTGAATCACTGGCACACTCGTCTTGCCTTTCATGTCAGCCAATTTGTAGTATCCTCCAATCGCCGACTTAGCAATCATAAAAGGCCCTTCCTAGTTGGAGCTCCTTGTGGAATAGAGATTACGCTTAGTTGCTTTGAAAACTAAATCCCCTTCATGAAATTTGTTAGGATTGGTTGCTCGTTCCCTGAATATCTTCCACTGGTTTGGAATTCCTTGTACAGTGGGATTCCACGTTTGTGGAGCTTTCCAATCCTGCGGTGCATGTGGACACTCGTGCAAGGGAGAATATTCAGGATATTGATTGTTGTACTCGGTCATTATTCTAGCAATAATTGTGTTAGTGAGACGATGGATTCGGAGAGGTTCCACGTCCAACCATTTGGTGAAGTATTGCTGAGGAGAGACTAACCACTCATAACATTTGGTGATATCCAAGTTGTGAGTAAGGTCGAGTCCCCGGACCAGAGTAGCATATTTGAAAGTTGATAATATGGACGCATGAGGAGGAATAAGACTTGCCTGAGTACGGAACCTTTTGACGAATTCATGTGCACTTTCTTCAGGTTTTTGTGTGAGTTCCATCAAGGCTTCAACTTTCCCCAGATGTTCGAATGGTGGAGCATCCTCTATTTCTTCCGAATCAGAGCTTTCTTTAACAGAGAAATGTGCAACTGAAGGTGTTGTAGCTACCTTTCTGGCATGAATCCACGCCCGCCCGAGAATCACTGATTATATGAAATTTGGTCTCCGTCCAGGTTGCATCAACTTTCATCTTGAGAAAGATGTAACCATACGCATCTCTGAGCATTCCTTCATGATCTCTGATTGAGACAGGAGCATATGTAGCTTCTTGACGAGTGATGCCTGCAACTCTAAGAGTCTTCAAAGGAACGATGTTAATAGCTGTGCCAACGTCGATAAGCACCCTTCTGAATTCATTTCCCTTGAGGTGTACTGTGGTGAGCAGTCCCCAGTTATACATCTCTTTGTCAGTGGCTGGAGGTTCAGGGAGCGTTTCCGGAATGGATACTCGTTTCCCAGACACTATGTGGTTTAAATCCGTGAACATATCTCCCCTTTGAGCTTTTGACTGATAAAGCAATTCGCAGACATGCTCAATCAATGATTGAACTGATTCTTTGACTGGTTGTTCAGAGAGCGTAAAGATTCTGATTTAGAGAGGATTCTTGTGTACTCCTCAAGTCCCCAGTTCCTGAATCGGCTTTTTCCTTGAATATGCGTTTCAGGGTTCTGCAATCACTGGTCGGATGACTGACATACCTATGAAAGTGGCAGTAGCGTGGATTCTCCACTTCCTCGTCTGTCGGCTCTCTCCTGACGGGAGGTAAATTGATCGCACCATCTTGGATCCAGACTTCTAGTAACTCGATCACCTCTTCAATAGGGAAAGGAAAATCTGGTACTTCCTGGTCATTCTGCTGACGCTGAGTAGGTGCTTGTGCATTTCTAGCTTGGTTGTCCTTCCTTGATGCTTTTGTAGGGTGTGACGCTGGAGAAATATTCTTATGTTGTTGCGCCTCAGCTTTCCTTTTGCTTCCTTCAGCAACATTCATGGAAGGTTGAACATTGTACTTTTTATTGACTAGGCGCCTGGTGCTGCTTCGAGTGTCTCACGGCTCCTTGGTTTTGACTGTTTTTGTTCTTTCCAGTAAGGATGGAGTAGTAGTTGCATGATCGCTTGGCCGCTTCATGGAGTTTTTAGAAATTCTGGAACCAGAGATTTTCCAGCAAGGCTCTGTAGACCGGGATAATTCCGTTGATGCACAAGTCCACCAGTTGCTGCTCAGTGACATTTGGGTCATGACAATCCAAAGCCTGGAGGCTGAACTTCTTTACGTAGTCGTTCGGATGTTCAGTATTCTTCTGAGACATTCTTCCTAAATCAAAGAGAGTAATCTGCTCCGAGACGAAGAAATATTTTTGGTAGAAAGCATTAACCATTTCTCCCCAGGTAGTGATACTCACTGGTGCGATGTTGTTGTACCAAGTATATGCTCAGCCTGTCAGAGACTTTGAGAATTCTTTCAAACGGACGACATGATTGTGTTCATGTTCACCTAGTGCCTCCAGGAATCGAGAGACATGTTCTCGAGCATTCCCTGTTCCGTTGTACAGTGTGAACGTTGGAGAGGTGTAGCCCTTCGGGAGAGGAATTCTTTGTGTAGCAGCCGGATATGGAGGTTAATGACAGTGAAAAGATGGAGTTTTGTCTTTTCCTCGGTCCTCCATGAAGCGTTCCAGGTCTTCACGAGTGATGAAGCCTGCAGGTTCCTTCGTTGGTGGGTTATCTGCATCCTTGTGGACTTCATCATCGTCTACTACATGGATTGGAGTGACTTCATGATCAGCCGAAGATGTTTCTTTGGCTTTTCCTTTCTCTTGCGTTTTCTATGACATCTTGTCGGTGAGAGTTTTGAGATAATTGCACAACTCTTTCTGTGTTGCATCCATGTCAATCTGATTTTTGGCGAGAGTCTCTTGCACCTTCATGAGATCATTTACGGTTGGCGGATTTTCTCTAATTTCCTCAGGAGAGCGGACGAATAGGGGATGGTCTCCAATGTTGGTTTGAGGAGGAGTGGTATTAACAACACCGGTGTTGGAAGAGAGAATGGTTTCTGGAGTACCACCATTGTTGCTAGTGCTAGCGTTGTTTGTGTTAGGATTTGTAACTGAACCTGACCTAAGATCAACCATTTTGTGAAAGTTTGAGATTGCAACCGAGAGATTAATTTCCACTGTGGTCGCCAATCTGTAGATGGGGAAAAACGATTTGCTGGTTTTTTAGGGAAGTGAAGAGACGACGGTTCGGACGAGACTCCTCAACCGAGCAAACTACTTAACCTCACACAGATGCACTGCACGGGAGTGCTTTGAGTTTGAGAGATCAATCTGTAGGACTCCGTCCTAAACCAAGTCAATGGTCGTTCCAGAGTCAATTCGGTCACAAAAAGGAATATGGGTTGATCTGTAAGAGGGAAGCTGAGAATTGTGGGATCAATGATGATCAAGGATTATGGATGTGTTGAAGGTTTCTGCAAGTATGTGTAAATAAGTTTCAATCGAGAGAATTGCTGTGTAGAAGAATATTGTCTTTAGTCATCAATTAATAACTTATTTATATTGTCAGAATAGCAAACACCTTGATCCCAGTAAGTGTGACGTTTTCTTGAGTGAAAGAGTGGGAAAGTGGGAGATCATGGTAAAATCAGTTCCATGTCGTGCGGAGACTTGGTTGATCGTCCATCCACTACTTTGCTAACTCCTTCAACCGCTTGCATCACTTACTCATGTTTCTCATCGTGGATGAACACACGTGCTGTAGGGCGCCAAAACAAAACCCTAACTGATATCCCCCATGTGACGTGATTGATGTCTCACGAATGTGGAGTCTGCAAAGCAGACGTGTATTTGATTAGTTAGTCGTTGACTTATTAGACAATGAGTCTAAGTTTTGTTGAATTGAGCATGAGTGACGAAACCTCAGTGATTCATGGATTGAGACGTACAGTTCTTATGTTGATATTGCTCTTCTGAGCAAATATTGTAAATTCGAGCAACTGAGCAAGTATTGCTCGATTCGACGAATTACTGAATATTGATAGTTGGATCAATATTCGAGCAACTGAGCAAGCATTTCTCAATTCGACGAATTACTGAATATTGATAGTTGGATCAATATTCGAGCAACTGAGCAAGTATTGCTCGATTCAACGAATTACTGAATATTGATAGATTGATCAATATTCGAGCAACTAAGCAAGTATTGCTCAATTCGATGAATTATTGGTAACGTGACCCAATAAAATATTAATTAAAATATTGGTAGTCTACCAAATATTATATAATTAATATGGATGTCGATTACTGGATCAACATAAAATTATTAGTGTTTGAACTTACTCAGAATGATGATTTGTGGAGCGTTTGTTCGAAACCCTAATTTTGATCAATTGTTCATCAATTGATGAATCGCTGAAAACAGGTCACTGAGTGAAGGAGAGACCGACCACATGGGATGATGGACGACCATGTGGTGCCCAAGTGCTCGAGTGAGCATGCACCAGGGTCTTTAGTTGACCGGTTGGTGAAAGAATGATCAAACGCTAGTGTTGATCATTTATTAGATTAATGCTCGTGCGAGCGTTAGGTGATAAAACCTAATTATGGAGAAGTGAGGGACCGACCAAGAGGGCATGATACCGGCCCTTGGTGGTCGTGGGACCAACTGTTGGTCATTTGAGCAAATTCCAAGTTGGTTGAAAAGATTTTGGACCCAATATGAGCAATTGAGCAAATTAGGTCAAAATCATGAAGATGTGTGGGACCGGATCCTTGCGAGCCTTAGGGCCGGCCTTGGTCGGTCAAGGAAGCATGCCCGTGTCACCATAATGTCCATGTCTCAATCCTGAGAGTTTTGGTATTTTCTGAGTGCGTTTGAGCAATATTTTGGATTTTAAGAAGAGTTTGATCTTGACTGAAATTCTTGATTTTTGCTCGAATGAGCAAGTAGAAATTTGCTCGTTTGATAAAAAAATTGAGAATATTAAAATAATAATAATTTAATATTTTTCATGAGTAGCCTAGTCGGTTGATCATTTTACTTTTTGGCTTTTTCATGGTTTGAGCAATATTTGAGAAAATATTAAGAAACCATGATTTTTGCTCAAACGGAGGAGTTTCATGAGATGAGGGAAATAATAATTATGAAAATAAGAGATTGCAAGGTGTGGGACCGGCCACGGCTAGGGCATGGCCGGACGGCTAGGTAGCCCGGTCCCATGACACCTTCCCTATTTTTATTATTTTTCATGAAACCGTGAAAATATGGAGAAACCGTGAGTTTTGCTCAAACAAGGAAAGTTGCTCGAATGAAGGAGTCTTCATGAGTTCATGAAAATAAGAAAATAAAGGAGGAGGCGTGGGGGACCGGCCACGGCGGCGTGACCGGCCGGTCGGTGGGCTCGGTCCCTAGTCGCCTCTTTTATTATTATTTTCTATCTCCTATTTTGTGTAGGATTCCTCGTTTGTCCATACTTTCGAATGCTCGTTCGTGCATCGTCGTTGAGTATACTTGCACCATTTTCTTGGGGCTTACTCGTATATATTCCAGATGCCCGATTGTTGAGTAATTATTACTAATTCATGAAATTCAGCGGTGAATGATTCATGAAACGGAGTAATAAAAATGAATTGAATATCTATTATTAATCCATGAATCCAGCCGGGGATCCAAGGAACGGAGTAATGAGATAAAATGGTTATCTATTACTAATCCATGGAATCAGCCGGGGATACCCATGGAACGGAGTAATGAGATAAAATAGATTATTTTCTAGGAATTCAGTCGGTGAATGTCACGGTAGAATTAATCTATTGTAGAATTGAGATATGAGATAATTGAAGCATCATACTCGTTCTGAAAGGTGCATAGTCAGGGAACAACGTGCAACACCGACGTCCTGAAGGCGTTTAGCCCTCTAACAAACAATTATGTCTAGAGAGCCGCCTGAATCTATACACGGTCTCTCTACATAGTCAGGGAACAATGAGTATCGCCGACGTCCTGAAGGCGTTAAGCCCTCTGACAAACAATTATGTCCAGAGAACCGCCCAATCATTCTTCTATGTAGAGGGGGTCTCTCTATGTAGTCAGGGAACAACGAGTATCACCGACGTCCTGAAGGCGTTAAGCCCTCTGACAAACAATTATGTCTAGAGGAGCGCTCACTCAGTCAGAGTTCGTGAAACGGTTCACGGATCGTAAAAATATGAATCGTCACATGCGTTCCTGAAGCCGGGTCAGAAACATGCAGTATCATGATTTTACGATTTTGACCTTTGTCGAAAATCCACCATCAACAGCTGGTACCAGTAATTGATTGAATTATTCAATATATGCATGCATTTGAGAATTATGTGGCATCATAGTAAGTTAATATGATTGTCGATTATTCACGGTGGCTACTAAATAATAAAAGATGGTGGTTGTTAACCCTTCTGCAGAGGAATATCGACATATGTGATTGGTTGGCATACAATCCAAATAGATTGGATTATTATAATTTCTCGATTAACGTAATTTTGGATCCAAGACTTAACACCTTAATATTTCCAAGCCTATTACTTACAGGTTGGTGTAGTCATAATGCGTTATAGGAGAAATAAGTTGGTTGTATAAACGATTTGAGGGTTTTCTTTTTGCTCAGGCCCTAGGATTGGTTCAATAATTGTTCTTCTTATATGACACATTTGGCGTGGTAGTCCTTCAAGGACTCGTATGTAGTCGGGGAACATATTCAAATTTGTGATCCTTGGAATATTCAAATTATATTCAGGCAGCCACCTGACTTGATTATGTCAGGGGTTAGCAATCCTTAATGTGTTTTTAATTTTTTTATACAAAACCAAAAATCCGGATTAGTTGACTGATGATATCAACTTTATAAGTCTTTTGAGGAGTTCTAAAAAACTCCAAAATCCACGCTTTTGCAGCATAAATTCTATTTTCTTTTCTTTCTTAAATCTGCAGTTAGAATTATGCTAACATAAATTCGTCTTTCAGATAGACTAGAGTTATTATTTTGATGCTTGTTTTCTGTAAAACTCATTTAGTTGGGTTAGCATCCAGAAATGTCCAAAGTTGTACTCTTTTTCCTTCGTTTCAGGTTTTGTCCCATGTGGTTTTCCTGACAAGGTTTTAACGAGGCAACATCTCGTTGACGTTTAATTCTCCTTCAAAAATGTTGATATTTGTGCTCTTTTTCCTAAGTCCAATTTTTCCCCATTGGGTTTTATTGGCAAGGTTTTAGTGAGGCAATTTCATTCAACATGGTGGTCATCAAGGGGGAGTTGTATTAATTTCGGTTATTTGGTGGATGCCCACCATTAACTAGGTCATTTTTGTTAGACCAAATCAACATAACAAGCCCTTCGCAATTTTGGATATCATTCTGATACACATAAGGTATGACCACAATTATTTATTTACGGTAATGTACATACATCTTGGCGCGTTGTTGAAGAAACTACATCAACTACTTCTGCATATCATCTCTTAGAAGGTAGCAATTTATGACAAAAGTCCTCAGTGTATTCGAAGAAGCATGATGAAGACTCAAGAGCACTATCATCCGAAGACAATACCGTTTGTACAACACCAAATAAGACTTCATCAACTAACAAATTTCTTCACGAAACACAGTAATCTTCTACATCCAAGAATTTCATTCGTGGAATTGGAAAGTATCGTCTCAAAGATTTGCAAGCCAAGATTTAACTTAAGTACTTATCAGGGGGGGCATTATAGTGAAAGGTATTTTATTGGACTATCACGTTGTATTTTTTTTTTCCTTCGTCAAGGTTTTATCCCTCTTGGTTTTCCTTGTCAAGGTTTTAACGAGGCAACATATGCATGTCCAACTCTGTTATAAGTTTTGTCATAATTGTACTATTTTCCTTTCAGTCAGGTTTTTTCCCTTCGGATTTTCCTGATAAGGTTTTAATGAAGCAATTAGCTTAGATACAATGGTCATCTAGGGGGAGTGTTATAAACGACAGTTTATCATGTAGATGCCCACTTTAGTGGGACCCTATTACTTGGGCACCAAGTATGTAAACTCTATAAAGAAAGTCCTAAACCTTTGTATTAAATACACAGATTAATAGAAATCTCGCTTCTTCCCTCTACTTTGTGTTTCCATCTCTCTTTCTCTATTCCACAAGATGGAGAAGTATTTAGGAAGGGAAAAGCATTTTCCATGAAGAATCGGGCAAATCGGCGTGGATCACCTACACTGTCCTTCTTGGATCGTCAGCTCGAACTAACTTTTGATGGGCCGTGCTGTTATATCCGTGGCCGTTATTATACGTGCCTCTTATGTGCTCTTTAACCACAGCCTGTAAAAGAAACCAAACCCCAACGACAACCAACTAAAGCAGGAGGAGCAGTAAACCCACTTTTTAATTCTTTATCCATAAAAACAAAAAGTAGACGGAATGATAACAACTTTTCCGTGGGTCACACTTCAAAACTCTGCCGACTCTGCCGACTCTGCCCTTCTGAATCGGGAAAAAAAAGAACAAAAAATCAGAACGTCAACTCTTTCCTTGTTTCTGTTCTCTCTTTCCAGAACTGACACACTGTACCAGTCTTCTTTCTTCTTCCTCAGTTGTTGGTCTTATTACGGCTAGTCTAAGCTTATCTCTTTCTTCCTCTGATCTGAGCAGCAGTCATGGTGAGAAGACATGGATGGCAACTGCCTGCACACACTTTTCAGGTCTGTTATTATAGCACATTCTTTTGAATTTTATTTCCTTCCGCCGTTCTTTTTATTTTGAACTATTTATGGCTAATTAGGGTTTACACAAATCTTTATACAGGCCTGTTTACTTCTGTTTTTTACTGTCTCTCAGAAATGATTGTACAGATTAACCAATAAGTTGGTGAAATTGGGTTTTAATTGAGATGAATACCACAAATGGTGAACATTTATCTAAAAGATTAGTTTGTAAATAGTGAAATTGGCATCTAAAAGACTTCTTGAAAGTTTATCCAGTATCTATGAGTGTTGGTAGCTTGTTACTTAGCTGAGATGAAGATTTTGCAGTTGGTATTTCCACTCGAGACTACTTTCTTACATCTTATAAGACCATGCTCGCCTAGCACAGCGCCTGTTAAGTGCTATTTTGTTAGAATATCTCATCTGTTCTACAACTATATAATGTACACCCACAGTTCCGACCCTTAAATAAAACCTTGCTCTGCATCTTGGATGTTCCAGTGGCATGAAGCAGGTATGCAAGTGGACATGGTGGGTTCTGTAAAGACAATGTTGGTTATATTGATATCAGTGGCGAATCCAGAACAAAATTTCAATGGGGGCACAATTTCTTCTTGAAGATAACTAAAAACGTAGTTGAAAAAATGATAGTAAACCACCATCATAGTAAACCTAATTTCATCAATCAGTAAAAACGATACAGAAATTAACTAATTGAAGAAGAAAAAATGAAAAATTTGAGTAACATATGAGTAAGTATCCTTACTTGAAAATGGAATCAATGTAGTCCAAAACTAATTAGTCTTTAGTTGTTCATATGAATGAATAATGATATATGTCTTCAAATTTAAGGAAATCACTTTGTCTAGGTAAAATAGGGAAGTACTCCTTACTTTTGGGTAGTTTTGTATCTCGTGAAATTGGATTTAGAATTAAGGTTGAGATTAGTTTCAAAAGTATCATTTTACACCAGTTTCAAAAGTATCATTTTACACCAGCAATTACCGTATACATGGTGGGGGCACAAAGTAGTTTCGGATGAAAATTGCGTATGATTTTTCTTTCTCAAAAAACTTGTGGGGGCCAGTGACCCCACTGGCCCCACTGTGGATTCGCTACTGATTGATATTCTTGTTTATTAATGGGTGATAGTTACATGATACACACTAGACTAATCAAGAGAGCTAAATATTATGTCAAAGATCATGAGTAAGTACACTCTGTTAGAGTTTCAGCTCTTTAATCACCTTTAGTTAGACCCAAACATGATCTTAACTTAATTATATGCCGAAAACATGTTAATCCTAGTATTAACATGTTTTACAGCTCACATAAACTCCATGTATTCTAGTATTAACATGTTTTACGGCTCACATAAATCAGTTCATAAACAGCATTATAAACAACTTACACACCACCAAACATGTTCTGTAGCTTCAACTCAATTAGAATGAGCTGATATAGAAGTAGAAATAAATAGATAATATCTTTACCAATCTGTTAATGACTCAGGCTTGTACTTCTATTTCCTCATATTTGAATGATGGATAAAACTGATTTTCTGTATATTACAATAGGCTAGAACATGTCTCTCTTACCTTTCCATCCGAGTTGGAGACACTCACCTCATGACCAAATGAGACAGCTCACTAGTTATCTGTAGCTTATCTAGCGTTAACCTTAAGCTAATCTTTAGGGCGTGATTAGACCATCAACACACTTTAATATGGATTACTAAATCCGGCTTAACTTAATCTAATTATTAAGAATTAGGCTGAACTAATTTAGATTTGTTGTGCAAAGCATAAGAGCCAACACACTCCGATTATATGGGAATAATCCACCATTGATATGTGCAAAGTAGATGGCTAAGTATTCCCAAGTGTTGGGCGCGAGTTGGCATGGAAAGTTTTCAGAAATAATTGACTATAATAGGTTATTTGAACCCAACTAGTTGTGCAAATGACCTTAATTTCAATCAAATATATAATGAGATCTAAGTTCATCTTGAAGTGACCTTCGCTTCCGAAATCCAATTTGCTAGAAGAAATAATGAGATCAAGAAGTATTGCTTAAATGAAATCATAGTTCTGATAAAGTTGTTCCCAGTAGGCTATACTTTGCAGATATCTTGAGCTTGTCATCCATCCTCTGCATTATAAGTCTATGAAAACAAATTTTCATCAGCTGTACAAATGTTAGTAATTGCATTGTTTTTGGTATTTGTATCTAATGTGTATTTCAGTATGTGCATTGTTTTATCAAGTTCTGTCGGTTTTCTTACTAATCACATGTCAACTTGTCTTTTGATTTCCCTTTCTTGGATAGGTCGTGGCCATTACTGTGTTCTTCCTGCTGGTTGTTGCATTCTATGCTTTTTTTGCTCCGTTTCTTGGAGGTCGTATCTTGGAATATGCTGCAATTGCAACTTATACTCCTGTGGTATGTTCTCTCCAAACCGCGAGCTTATAAGCCTCATGTTTCTTTATCTCTTTCTCACTCTCTCACTATTCCATATGGGGTGCAGGTTATTCAGTTTGTTTTTATATTTAGCAATCTAACGCGTATTCCTTTACAGGCACTCCTTGTTTTTATTCTGTACATCCGCTGTACGGCAATCAACCCTGCTGATCCGGGTGTTTTATTGAAACTTGATGGTGAAGTAGAGGGTAATAAGGGTAATAAGCACAATACAAATTCATTATCTGGTTTTGACCTTCCCGAGAATCATCACGAAATTGGCAACAGTACTCATTCCTCACCATCATCAGTCTCCAGAAGCTCCATAGGAAGAAACTCAAGTACTAAGGGTTCAGTTAGGGAAGATGGGAGAGCTGAAAATTCGGTCGTCCCTTCAAGACGAAGATCCTCACTGGTTGGGGATTTCTTTTGTGCTTTATTTGTATATGAAGATTGCTGCACGCGTGGTGGGAATGCAGAACAGATAACCAGCGAGGAAGAAGCATTATTCTGTACATTATGCAATGCTGAGGTAAGGGCCACAAATCATGCGTATTAAGTTTGAGTAATATTATTGATATTATGGTTCATTTTGTGTTTTTTTTTTGGTTATTTTAGATGTTTAAGCTGGCAAGTGAAATCTAGGATACACATGAAATGAGTGTCATAGCGTCGAAAAGGCAGAAGTTGCTCTTTGACATTTCTTAACTACAAGTTTTTGAGTCTTTTCATCCTAATCCTACCTATTTAGGAAAGCACATTTGCCGAAGTTACTGTAGAAAACTTATAAGCCTGAATTAAGGCATACCCAGACCGTTAGGCTCTGGAGGGCTGACCTGGAATACAGTTTTCAACCAAAACCAGTCTACTTTTTGTGGAGATATTGTACTCGTATTCAGAATTCTCACCGTAATTTAGCTCTGAACAATGTGTTCTGTGCTTGTTTATGATAATATTTTTCACAAGTTTATTTAATGTGGAAGGCTTTTTTCGGATACTTTGCAGGTACGAAAATTCAGCAAACACTGTAGAAGTTGTGATAAATGCGTGGATGGATTTGATCATCACTGCCGGGTATTTTATCACCAAACCAGTTCATTTTATACACATTAGAACAACTGCGATTCTTTTTAGGAGATGAACTTCGTGTATTCTTTATTCCTGGTTTCTAAGTGAATGTTATATTTTATTTTGTGTAGTGGCTCAATAATTGTGTGGGGAGAAAAAATTACATAACTTTTATATCGCTTATGGCTACAAGTCTGGTTTGGGTATTGCACCAAAGCTCTATCTTTCCTCAGAAATGATTAAGGCATTTATTGATTCTTATGCATCTTATTCTTTTCCTGGTGTAGCTTGTTATTGAAGCTGGGGCTGGTATTGCTGTTTTTGTCCGTTGCTTTGTTGATAGGAAAGACTTGGAAAGACAAATCATCGATAGGCTGGGAAATGGTTTCTCTCGTGCCCCTTTTGCAGCTGTTGTGGTATACCTCTATTTCAATATTCTAGACCTTAAATTTGACTAGGTAGATTGCACAGGCCGAATTTCAGCTCTGTTAACTGCCATTTTGTTGTGGATCAAGAAGTCCCCACTGGGCTCTTGAACCCTTGTCAAAGTTTAGTAAACAAAGTCTAAGCTCATGGGTACATGGTTAACACAGCAAGCATCTAATGTTTAGAATATGGTTAACACAGCAAGCATCTAATTTTTTTTTTTTTTTTTTTTTTTTTTTTTGTGATCAATCTAATATGAAGTTTGTTATGCAGGCAATATGTTCTGTGGTTTCATTACTTGCTTGTATACCTCTGTGCGAACTTTTCTTTTTCCATATAATTCTCATAAGAAAGGTCAGTATTCCAGAAAACTTGGCTTTGAAAATTAAAGTTTATAATCGGGAGAAAATAGATTCTTAGATATGCTTCTTTTATTTCAAAAACATTTCCCTTTTCTTTCCTTTTCAAAATTTGTATGTTGTTCATAAGAATAGGGTATTACGACGTATGAGTTTGTGGTGGCCATGAGGGCCATGAGTGAGGCACCCGCTGGACCTTCTGTGGATGAGGAATTTCCGACCGTTCTTTACTCCCCAACGGGATCTGCTACAACTGGCATGAGTGGAGGAAGTTCTATTGGGCTACAGTATAAGGGTGCCTGGTGTACCCCACCTAGGGTGTTTGTGGATTATCAGGTACGGTTCTTTCAGGATTTGAACATATCTCTTTGAATTTCAGGTCCTTGAGTCAATAACACAGGTTTTCAGTCGGCCAACCTTTCCCTAGTTGTCTCTATGTTGTTATTTAACTAGGCCTAGCAATGTGTTTTTGGCGTAGTACTCATTCTAACTACTAATTATTCTAGGACGAAGTTATCCCCCACTTGGAGCCTGGTATGGTACCTTCAACGATAGATCCAGATGCAGCTCCAATAGCGGAAAGAGGAAACAAGTCGACTAAAAGGCCTGTGCGTATAAGCGCTTGGAAGCTGGCAAAGTTAGATTCCAATGAGGCCATGAGAGCAGCAGCAAAAGCTAGGGCATCCTCTTCTGTTCTCCGTCCAGTTGACAACCGCCCTTTGGAAGACCCTGATATTAGTTCCAGTGACAATATGAGCTGTAGAAGTAGCATGAGCACCGATGTTGGAGTTGTCAAAGATAACAAAAGTGAACTGCAACTTTCTCCTCTGGGAAACTCTTATGCACCAAGTTATGGTAGTCGAGATGACTATGATATCGGAACTCCAAGTGAGAGTAGCTTCAGTAGTTCAAGCCATGTTCACGAATCAGTTAGTTTAAGTCCACTTCCACTAGAACAACCTTTGGGTCCTCATAATCCGTCAAGAACTGTTCCTGCGTTTATCCATGATCGACCTTTTCATTCTAGGGCTGTTTCATCCACTTCCAATCTTAACAATAACCCAGTTTTCCATTCTTCAACCTCAAGATTCGATGAAAATATTATGCCGAGGAGCAACATAACAAATCCATTAGCAGCGGCACCACCAACTACATCTCTTCTTGGCCTTCGAGACAGCAGAAGGGCCTCTGTTGTTTGGGATCAGGAAGCTGGAAGGTACGTATCAGTCCCTGTTACAGCCAGAACTACTGAAACAGCCCACGAAGCACGAAATGGATCTTCTTCATCACAAGTTGGACCTAGAAGAGTACCTCCAGAGGGAAGCAGTTTGAATAGAATACCGCAATTTGTCCCCCCACGAGAATCTACTTCAGGTATAAGGGTTCTGCCTCCTGCACAACAATCTGAGAATCTTTTGTACACTGGTGAGAGTATATTTTTTGGTGGCCCTATTTTGAGTGTCCCATCAGTCGGAGATGGTCCAAGAAGTGAGACAAATACAAGACCTGAAAATAGAGGAGGAAGGAACTCAGCATCAAGCCAGTTACCTGTTTTCCTCCCAGGAGGTACTAGTTCTATACGTAATCCATCACTATTAAGAGCAAAAAAATAGGTTGATCGATTCTTTTGTTAAACGAGCTGCAATAATAATTATGTACCGGGATAAGTTTAACTTAGTGTATAGTAGAAACTGATTTCTAGTAATTGTGACTCTGTGTTGATGAGTCAATACACACACGTACAGTAGCGTAGTGGGCACATGTGATAGATCTCAAGTTACAGAAAGCAGTGACTATCTTTGTAAATTTGTTTATTCTGAATCGTAATGTTAATGTCCATTTCTTTCCACTGTATAATCCGACCCGTTCTTTTCTTAACTGCTGTCAAGGATAACGTCATTGCAGATCCTGAAGACTCTCAACAATCTTAACAACATGACCGGAACACTCTCTTCTATAACCAAGTAAGGTCATCCTAAAATATCTCCAAAGAAGTTTACGGTGTTTCTACTTCGAATTAAAAACCGAATCTATAACAAATAATTATTAGGTATATTGTTCTTAACACCTATAAATAAGATTCTCAATCTCCACAGCGAAGTGTGGAAGAAATCCTAAGTTGGTATCAACCTTTGATCCGACCCACGCCAAAAACCAAAACCAAACAATAAAAAAAACACACTCAATTCTTCAATGGATGCAAACACAAATCAGCTACGTCAGATCCAAATCCATCACCTGGTAACCCTAAAACTTACAGAAACAAACTTTCTCTTATGGAAAACACAATTCAAGCCAATTCTTAAAGGCTATGGTCTCACAAGATTCGTTGATGGGTCGAAAGTAAAACCCCCACGAACACTACCTGAGTCAGAAGAAATCAATCCAGTTTTTTTTTTTTTAAAACTAGGCATAGGCTCGTCATGCCCCCTGACAGCGTAGCCACCGGCTTACTCCCCCATGAGCAAACTCGGCCCCCTTCCCAACAGAAAGTTAGCAATAATTACACGAGATCTCCAATGTTTAAGCGAAGACTCGAACTGCTGACTACTTGAGAATCAGACTCCTGGTCAACTGGGCTAACCCCAGATTGTTGGAACAAGACTCTCTTCCTGTAGGCTGGTTGTAGTCTACTTTAACAGAAGTAGTACTTGGCAAAGTTAGCGGTTTAGAATCATCCAAAGCTGTCAGGGATACTCTAGAAAGACACTTTGCTCCAAAAACAAAAGCGCACCAGATGCATCTGAAGAAACAAAATGCATTCCGTATCCAAAGGTAACTTGTCTTTATTGATAAATAAATTTAAAAAAAAAAACAAAAAAAACTTGTCTTTAAAAGATTTTTCAATAAAGCTAAAAGTTTATTTGATCAACTTGCATCTTCTGGGTATGTTGTCTCTGTTGATGAGATGAAACAATCAATCTGCAATAGATTGAATCAAACTTATGATCTCATTATCACTGCTTTGGGAACAATAGAAGAGATGGACATGGAGACCTTCTATGTGCGTCCCCTGACCTTTGATATGCGTCTAGAGCAGCAACTAGCCTTGTTACAACAGCTAATAGCCAATGTTGCCATGTCCACAGCAGACTCATCCAGCAGAAGACCTGATCAAAGAAGATACAACAATCAAGGTTACCAAAGAAACAACAACCAGAACTATCCCAGAAACAACAACCAGAATGATCAAGGCCCGTGTCAAATCTGCAAAAAAAATAATCACACCACCAGCAGGGGTTGGTTTCGTTATGATAAAGGAAGCACATCCCATCAAAGAGAACCAGCAGCATACATAGCCTTACCTGGAGATCCAACTGAGAATCAGTGGGTTACCGATACTAGAGCTACACACCACTTGACAGCTGACATAAAAAACTTGAGCATTCTGCATGAATATAATGGAACTAAACAAATTCAAGTTGGTAATGGTAATGCTCTGCAAATTGCGAACATTGGTAATGCAACATTTACACACAATACCAGGTCTTTTATGTTAACGAACATCTACCATGTACCAAAAATTAAAACCAATCTGCTCTCGGTTTATCAATTTTGTAAAGACAATAATGTATATTTTGAGTTTCACACCAATTTTGTTGTTGTGAAGGACAACTGCACAGGGGTAACGCTGCTGCGAGGGCGGAATAGAAATGGGCTTTACATATTTGATGGCGTTGTAGATATAGATACCCCAGTTCCACCACAGTCCTATGTTTCCACAAGTCTTCCGGTTTGGCATTACCGTCTTGCCATCCTATTGCTTCGCATTGTCACTAAATGAAAACGCGGGGGTACTAAAATACAACACCACTTTTTTCTTAGGCAATATTTATGGATAAACTCAACACAATTCCGAGAGTTCAACTCAATCAAGGAATAATATCTAGAGTTATATCTCTCTCTTGCAATTAGAACGTTTACAAAACCAAGCCCGTGAACCTAATTACAAAGAGATTACTTGGACGGTACCAAAGACCAATGTCCAAGAATCAACCAAGTCGTATCAACCAACAAGATCGGATGTATCTACTGTGATTGATCAACGTACAAGTTCCTTTAAGAACTCTCCCCCATTTGATGTCATTCCCAAGAGAACAACATGAGTGACCTTGCTTTATGAAAAAGAAGGATTCTGTTGGACATTAACAAATCACATGGATTTGTATCCAAAGATCGACTTTAAAACAATCTCAACGCCAGTTACGGAAAAAATAATAATTTTGATTGATATGACTCAACATAAAAAAATCTTATGGAGTGTATCAAGCAGTAAAAATACATAAGTGTGATCACTGGTAGATCAATACTACGAGAAAATTCTCAAAGAGTTTATTCTACTTTCCATTTATAAAAAACATAATAGATTTAGCTTATGAGCATATATGAAATATCAGCTCTGATACCAATAGAAAACATGGGGGTACCAAAATAAACCACCACTTTTTTCTTAGGCAATCTGTATGGACAAACTCAACACAATTCTAAGAGTTTAACTCAATCAAGGAATATTGTCTAGAGTTATATCTCTCTCTTGTAATTAGAACATTTACAGAGCCAAGTCTGTGAACCTAATTACAAAGAGATTACTTGGACGTTACCAAAGACCAATGTCCAAGAATCAATCAAGTCGTATCCAACAAAACAAGGTCGGATGTATCTACTGTGATTAATCAACGCACAACCTGTGATATTTCAATTATAAAGATAAACAATATAATGCGGAAAAACAAATAACACAGACACCAGAAGTTTTGTTAACGAGGAAACCGAAAATGCAGAAAACCCCCGGGACCTAGTCCAGATTGAACACCAAACTGTATTAAGCTACAGACACTAGCCTACTACCAATTAACTTCGGACTGGAATGTAGTTGAGCCTTAAATAGTATCCCACCGATTAAGGTACCTCCACGTTCCTTACGCCTCTTGAATCCAAGCAGGACTCCGCGCAATTGATTTCCTTAGCTGACGTCACACAAACTAAGAGTTGCTTCAACTCAATTGAAGACTTTAAACCAAATCTTCCTCCCACAAATTAAGCCTATATATGATTTCCTTTTACAATCAAATAGTTTGATCAAAGGTGATGGAAATCGATAGTAATATACAGAGTCTAGCTAACCTAAAAATCTAGACTTATGCAACCCGAAGTGCAGCCTAGATTATTATTCACCTCACAAGTATAAAACTTGTGGAATCAACAAAGTTTGAGATGAAGAGAACTTTGATGATTTATATCTATCTTGATCGAGTGAGCATCTCAACAATCAATCAAGATCAGGATACTTGAGTTATCAAGAAAAGATAATTGGACCCGGCTTCATGAATCCCTATGAAGTCTTTGTAGTCACTAAACCCTAAAAAGGTTAGAAAGAGGACGACTCTAGTCATAACTAGGACACACCAAAAAGTAGTTTCGGGATTCAAAGATCCCAGTTTCTTGAAGTTCCACCTTTATAGACATTCAAAGCATAGGTTGTTGTAGGTTTAAGCTAAGATAGCTTTGGAACCAAGCAAACAATATACACAGTTTGATGAATCTGATTTACATAAACAAGATATACACTCTGGTTAGGTGAAACCGTAACCGAACCGTGTATAAAGACTATGTTCAACGTGGTTAGTCGAAACTAGCCGATTTGAACTTAAAATCTTAATACTTGATCGGTGCCTAATAATGCATAATTCTATAACATTTTGCTGGCATTTATCCCATCCATGTGCCTTAATTTCCTATTTTATGTCAATTCCTCTATTTTATTGTTTTCAAGTAAATTTGTTTATTCTAACTTAATTTTGTAGTTTTAGGTAGTTAAATAAAGCTTGGTGCTTGGAAGAGAAGAGGAGCAGAAAATTCGTGGTCTGTAACAGCCGAGGGAAAAATGCAGCTAGAAGGCTATGGGGAGTGTGGAAGAAGTGTCGCAGAACAAGACTTTGCAATCCCTTTGTATTCACCGACAAGCCGTTTACATTCACTGGCATAAAAGAAGACATGGGCTTGAGAGAGAGATGTCAAGGGCCCAAGAAAATCCATATCTCCCTTCACGCCCAAATCCACTTGATACATACATACACATCATGGCTTCTTCATTCTCATTTCCTAAAGAGAAAAAATTTCCCTTACTGTGCAACCTAATCACCGACCACATTCACTTTCCCCTTCCTTCTTTTCTGCAAAACTCATTCCTCTCTACTGTGTGCTCCTATTCTACCCGATATCCCCTCCCTCTACTGAGCTATTTTCCCTATTCTGTAGTGTCTAAACCTATCTCTCCCTCACTTGTCAAATCAGCCATACTGTCATTGTCTCTACAATAACCTAGCAATAGGTAGGAGT
The DNA here is from genome assembly GCA_023531105.1 of Papaver atlanticum. Classification (NCBI taxonomy): domain Eukaryota; kingdom Viridiplantae; phylum Streptophyta; class Magnoliopsida; order Ranunculales; family Papaveraceae; genus Papaver; species Papaver atlanticum. Next base: position 2,903,250 of record JAJJMB010017331.1, read on the forward strand.
TTGAGTATAAGAGAGAAGAAATTGTGATTGATGTTCCCTAAAAGCACCGTATTGGCAACAACAATACATAATTGAAGGCATGGTTCTCTGAATTTGCATGATGAGTGGGTAGCAAGTATTCTGACATTTATCCCCTAATTTTATATGTATTTTTGGTTGTCAGTAGAATTGAACAGTTGGGGGATAGTTTTGTATAAAGGGAAATGAAGGTTGTGATGAAAACCCAAGCCCGGAGTAGCCGGTGCAAGCTGTAGTATTAGTTTAGGTTTTTATTTCAATGTTTGTTAAGTTCTAAAAATCTCTGCTAGGGTTGAGATGAAACCCCTAAATAATTAGAATTTCATGGTTTGATTTACTTGTTCTTCATGGGATTTTGAATGAGAAACATGATTTAATCTCTAAATACTAACAATTTACTTTCGCCTTGTATGTGAAGCATCCATGGTAGTTAGAACAATTCTTTGTTATGTATTAAACCTATATATAAAATGATTTAGTTCAATTTGTGATTATCTTTGCTTTAAACAGATAGGTAATGCTAGGGATTGACATATTTTGCTGAGGTTAAATTATCCATTTGTGCAAGTGATTTATCACATCTTCAAGGTAGTTTGAGGATAGAACCTCTATAGCTCTTTGATTGAAAAGAGAACTGGTATATCAAACTAGGGGATTTTTATGCATTTAGGTGGTGGTTTCAAAGATCTAGGTCATCTTTATTTTGCTTTTTTATATTGTTGCTTTAGTATAATCATTCATACCAGTCGTATCGGCAAACCCCTTGTTTGGTCTAAATTAGTAGAAGTAGAACTTAGAATTTTAGTTCACCAATCCAACTCCCCGTAGGATCGACCCGTATTTGCCGTTATCTATGTTCAAGACACCGTGCGCTTGCGGTTTATAATTGTAGGTTTTGAAGCCTACTAATACTCATTTTTATGAACACATATGACATTAACCTTGAGTCACAACCATGTGATCAAATAAGTCTAGTGTTTTTATAGAATTGATCAAATGCAAATTATTTCGTAGAAATAGTTTTATTGCACTTGAAAATAATCGACATGGTTAGTATGCACAAGGTACAAGTAACATAGACGTTCGTGAGTCAGGCCAGTCATAGTACGTGTACCGATTTGTAAATATTTAACCAAACCAAGTTCTGAAGTTCACCAAACTATCTAGGTATGTGTACCGGTATGGATACCTTAAGACTATGACTGGTTCCGGAGTTCACAGAACTATTTTGGTTTACGTACCGGTTTGGATACAAAATCGAGTTCCAGAACACAGAACTATTGTGGTACGTGTACCGGTATAGATACTCACCCGGTTCCGTAACCACAGTTCCCTTACGGTTTACATACGAGTATGCATACCGATCCGGTTCACGAGTTGAACAGATTTTCACATGATGTGCCTAAAGATATGCGTACCAATAATCTGTAAGTCGATATATAGCTACTTCTCTATGTGTACGAGTACATGTAATATGGGTTCGGACTTATAATGGTTTTCCCAGTTTGTAAGACTGATAACACCGTCTTGTATCCGAATCTATATATAGTACTTCTATATTTCTCTCTAAATCAATTCAAAACATTCCCGAATAACATCAATGACACATATCACTGTTGCAGGCTATTTACGAATGATAAAACTTGAATTATGATTTTGATTCCGAACATGACTGTCCTTAACCGAAATTCATCAAGTATGACCAAATGTGCATTAAGCTTAGTCATTATATTTCGAGAACTAATTATCAAGATAAACTTGACTCGAAATTATTGAATATGCATAATAGTCTAATTAGTTATGCGACATCGTCTCAATGATAAAAAAGTGCATATAACTTGAGAAATAGGTGGTTCAGTCTTCACTTACCTTTTATTGATGAAGTTCTCCAAAAGCTTCGGTTGATCTTTTCCTTCAAACGGTAGAACACAATGATGACTGCCGTGATCCGCTGTTGCTCAACTACATTTCTATCCTAGTCCGAGACTTAACTAATTGTAGACTAGAAATCAAGATATAATTTCGACAACTAAATTTGACAACAAGCTTGAGATAGCAACACTTGTGAGTTCGACCGAGAAATGCTCTAACAATCTCCCCCTTTGTCAATTTTAGTTACAAAACTATCAATACATATGGATAAAAAATAAAGCTTTGAAAACTCCTCGAATCCATCATGTGTTGAGTTCCTTGGTTTCTTCAACTCTTTGAACTATTCGTAATTTCAAGTTGCAATGATTCTGAACGTGTTCAACTCAGCATCGTTGTTGTTGAAGATCCGTATCCATAGAGATAACAACTTTGAAAACACAAATATTCTCAATTGTCGTTATACAGAAACATAGTATTATTAACTTCTCCAAAGTTCAATTGTATCTCAACTCTGAAGTAATACTACAGTGATACGTTTCTTTCCCCTAATCAATACTTACATCTTTTGCATAATAGGTGAAACCTATAGATTATTGATTCAATCCCCCTTACATAATGATCCGTAAATTACCATATGTATGTAGTACGAAACTACTAAAGAATTTTCCCCCTTTTTGTCAACAAAATTGGCAAAGGTACGAAAATCGTGGGATCATAATGAATACAACTGTTTGGACCACATAAATATGGAATGTGATTAATAGGACCTTCATCCCATCATTAGCCTTAAACAAAGACATTTAATTGGGTCATGGGTTGAAGACTAAATCCATTAAGGGTTAAAAACCTAATCTGTTGGCCTTTATTAAAGGTGACTAAATTCATTGTAACCTAAAAAGTGGATGAATTTGTTGATGGTAAGACCATGCATAAATTCAAACCAGGAAGTTAGAATTAATCTAGATATGTATTTAGTCCAAATACATTAATTAATCTGGTCATCCTGAAAGGAGGGGTTGAATATAAATTAATTATCGGACTAAGTACATTTGTAATGTCTAGATACATAATTCTGATTTTAAATAAAGATGAACCTGGAGAGCATTTGGTCTAGGTACATTATAAAAATGAATGCACACCCTCTTCAACCTATAAATAAAGGAGGAATTTTAACTATAAAGATACACATTTCTAATCCTTTTCTCTCCATAAAAACATGCTTAGAGCTCTTACTCATTGAGGCATCAGAGTGTTTTTGCAGGTGGGGGGGGGGGG
>JAJJMB010017331.1:2906514-2922457 GCA_023531105.1 Papaver atlanticum
CCTTCTTCACTCATCAACAATTCTAAGAGAGCCAAAGTCATTGAAGAGCTGAGCTGAAATCTCTTCATCATCAAGAATGCATCTCGAGGAATATTGTGAATCATCTGACGATCTACAATTCATTCATCAGGTATAAAATTTAATTCATCTAACGGTTAAGATTATATCTTTCAATATAAATCTCGAGGAGTGTTGTGGGAACATATTTGCTACAACAACAACCAAAAGATATGTCAAGTCTTAAGGAAGTTGGAGATTCTGCATTATAACATAGTTAAAATGCAACTCCTCATATCAACTTTTTTTAGATGATATCACATAGTAAGAAAATACTCAGTACTCATCTAGGAGATTTAAGATACAAGCATCCCCTTTAAATTCCACAGCCACACTCCCTACAAAGATATAACAATTAAGCACAAGTTCATTTAAGAACTCTCCCCCATTTGATGCCATTCTCAAGAGAACAACATGAGTGACCTTGCTTTATGAAAAAGAAGGATTTTGTTGGACATTAAAAAATCACATGGATTTGTATCCAAAGATCGACTTTAAAGCAATCTCAACACCAGTTACGGACAAAAATATAATTTTGATTGATATGACTCAACATAAGAAAATATTACGGAGTGTGTCAAGCAGTAAAAACACAGAAGTGTGATCACGAGTAGATCAATACTGCGAGAAAATTCTCAAAGAGTTTGTTCTATTTTTCGTTTATAAAAAACATAATAAATTTAATTTATGAGCATATATGAAATATCAGCTCTGATACCAATTGAAAACGCGGGGGTACCAAAATACATCACCACTTTTTTCTTAGACAATTTGTATGGACAAACTCAACACAATTATGAGAGTTCAACTCAATCAAGGAATATTGTCTAGAGTTATATCTCTCTCTTGTAATTAGAATGTTTACATAACCAAGTCCGTGAACATAATTACAAAGAGATTATTTGGACGGTACCAAAGACCAATGTCCAAGAATCAATCAAGTCGTATCCAACAAAACAAGGTCGGATGTATCTACTGTGATTGATCAACGCACAACCTGTGATATTTCAATTATAAAGATAAACAATATAACGCAGAAAAACAAACAACACAGACACCATAAGTTTTGTTAACGAGGAAACCGCAAATGCAGAAAAACCCCGGGACCTAGTCCAGATTGAACACCAAACTGTATTAAGCCGCTACAGACACTAGCCTACTACCAATTAACTTCAGACTGGAATGCAGTTGAGCCTTAAATGGTATCCCACCGATTAAGGTACCGTCGTGCTCCTTACTCCTCTTGAATCCCAGCAGGACCTCGCAGAATTGATTCCCTTAGCTGACGTCACACAAACTAAGAGTTGCTTCAACTCAATTGAAGACTTTAAACCAATTTGCCTCCCACAGATAAAGCCTATATATGATTTCCTTTTACAATCAAATAGTTTGATCAAAGGTGATGGAAATCGATAGTAATATACAAAGTCTAGCTAACCTAAAAATCTAGACTTATGCAACCCGAAGTGCAGCCTAGATTATTATTCACCTCACAAGTATAAAACTTGTGGAATCAACAAAGTTTGAGATGAAGAGAACTTTGATGATTTATATCTATCTTGATCGAGTGAACAGATCAACAATCGATCAAGATCATGATACTCGAGTTATCAATAAAAGATAAATGGACCTGGCTTCACGAATCCCTATGAATTCTTTGTAGTCGCTAAACCCTAAAAGGGTTAGGAAGAGGACGACTCTAGTCACAACTAGGACACAGAAAAGAGTAGTGTCGGGATCCAAAGATCCCAGTTGCTTGAAGTTCCCCTTTTATAAACATTCAAAGCATAGGTTGCTTTAGGTTTAAGCTAAGATGGCTTTGGAACCAAGCAAACAATATCCACCGTTAAATGAATCTTTGAATCTAATTTACATAAACAAGACATATACTCTGGTTAGGTGAAACCGTAACCGAACCGTGTATAAAGAGCTATGTTCAACGTGGTTAGCCGAAACTAGACGATTTGAACTTAAAAGCTTAATACTCATTTACATGAACACATAAGACATTAACCTTGAGTCACAATCATGCGATCAAATAAGTCTAATGTTTTAGAGAATTGATCAAATGTAAATTATTTCGTAAAAATAATTTTATTGCACTTGAAAATAATCGACATGGTTAGTAGATGCACAAGGTACAAATACCATAGCCGTTCGTGAGTCAGGTCAGCCATAATACGTGTACCGATTTGTAAACATTTAGCCAAACCAAGTTCCGGAGTTCACATAACTATTTTATGCGTACCGGTATGGATACCTTAAGACTATGACCGATTCCGGATTCCACAGAACTATTTTGGTTTACATACCGGTTTGGATGCACAACCGAGTTCCGGAACACACTATTTTGGTACGTGTACCGATATGGATACTCACCCGGTTCCGTAACCACAGTTCCCGTACGTTTTGCATACGAGTATGTGTACCGATCCGGTTCACGAGTTGAACATATTTTCACATCATGTGCATAAAGATATGCGTACCAATAATCTGTAAGTCGATATATAGCTACTCTGCTACGTGTACGAGTACATGTAATACAGGTTCAGACTTATAATAGTTTTCCCAGTTTGTAAGACCGATAACACTGTCTTGTATCCGAATCCTTAATAGTTATATATTTATCTCTAAATTGATTCGAAACATTCCCGAATAACATCAATGACACATATCACTGTTTCAGGCTATTTTCGAATGATAAAACTTAAATCATGATTTTGATTCCGAACAATAAATTGTCTGTAACCGAAATTAATCAAGTATGAAAAAATGTTCATTAAGCTTAGTCATTATATTTCGAGAACTAATTATAGAGATAAACTTGACTCGAAATTCTTGAATATGCATAATAATCTAATTAGTTATACGACATCGTCTCAATGATTGAAAAGTGAATATAACTTGAGAAATAGGTGGTTCAGTATTCACTTACCTTTTGTTGATGAAGTTCTCCAAAAGCTTTGGTTGATCTTCACCTTCAAACTGTAGAACGTAATGATGACTGCCGTGATCCACTGTTTATCAACTACATTTTTATCATAGTCCAAGACTTAACTAATTGTAGACTATAAATCAAGATGTAGTTTTGACAACTAAATTTGACAACAAGCTTGAGATAGCAACACTTGTGAGTTCGACCGAGATCCAAAGCTCAATACTTTAAAGATGGAGATGCTAACACAAAATATTTCCCCAACTTGGCAAATGGAAGAAGAAAAAGAAACATAATTCTGAAACTTGCAATCAATGGTGAAGATAACTTCTACCAAGAGGATATTAAAGCTGAATTTACAAATTTCTACTTCAATCTCTTTCAAGATAAACACCAACAAAGACCTCAGCTCAATGCAGACAACTTTTTACAAATTTCTGATCAAGAAAAAGAATGGGTTAAAAGAGCAATAGAAGAAGAAGAAGTGTAGGCAGTAATAAAAGCCTTCAAAAACAACAAATCTCCAGGGCCAGACGGCTATCCCATAAAGTTTTTCAAGGTGGCTTGGAAAGTTATCAAACAAGATGTAACAACTGTAATCGAAGAATTCTATAATGCAAAAATGATGGACTGAAGAGCTAACTGCTTTTTATCAGCCTTATACCCAAAAAAGAACAGTCACACTCTCCAAAAGACTTTAGGCCTATTAGCCTAGTGAGTTGCATGTATAAAATAGTCTCTAAAGTTTTAACTGAAAGATTCAAAACGGTTTTACCCAAACTCATTTCAGAGAACCAAGGAGCATTTCTCAAGGATAAACAAATATTGGACGGTGTGTTGATTTCAGGAGAGCTTCTTGATGACAGATTGAAGAAGAAAAAACCAGGGATTCTCTGCACATTAGATATTCGAAAAGCTTTTGATAATGTGTCTTGGCACACTATTGATCATGTTCTGATGTGCTCAGGCTTTGGGGATAAGTAGAGGAACTGGATCGGATGGTGCATATCTTCTACGTAACATTCTCTCTTGATTAATGACAACTCCACCGAGAGATTTAAACCTCAAAAAGGTTTGAGACAAGGTGATCCCTTGTCCCCGTTTCTTTTCATTTTAGTAGCAGAAGTCTTCTCTAAGATAATGAAGAATGCAATGGATATTGGTATGATTTCAGGGTTCCAAATAAATGGATGCACTAGTGTTACTCACCTGCAATTTGTTGATGATACATTAGTGTTTCTAGATGCCACTGAAGAGGAAGCTGACAATTTGGTGTTAATACTTCAAATTTTTGAAGCCATTACTGGACTGAGTATAAACTTCACAAAAATTTCAGTTATTAGCCTGAGTGCAGATTCAAAAGTACAAGCAATTGCTGAAATCCTAAGCTACAAGGTAGAAAAATTGCCGCTAACATATTTGGGATTACCCATTGGAGAAACATGCAGGAATATGAACATATGGGATTGAGTTATTGAAAATTCAGGAAAAGATTAGCTCCATGGAAAAAGAGATTGCTCAAAAGGCGGGTAGAGTGGTCCTCATAAAAACTACACTGTCTGCTTTACCAATCTACTACATGTCTATCTTCCCCAATCCTTCTGCAGTAGAAAAGACTCTCAACACAATTATGCGAGATTTTCTATGGGGTAGAACACCAACAAAGAGAAAAATTTGCTGGGTACGTTGGAGGAAGATATGCATACCAAATGGTCGAGGTGGTCTTGAAATCTGAAGTTTGAAGCATACAAATGAAGCTTAACCAAATGGTCATGAAGATATACCAAACAGAAAGAAGAAATATGGAGGAAGATTATACAACACAAAATAGGGGAATCAATTAGCTCAAGATTTATGGGTCAGAGATACTACTAAGCCTCAAGGGAGAGGGATATAGAAGGGGATTCAAAGACACAAACAAGTAATTGAAGATGTAACAACCACTATATTGAGAAATGGAACTTCCGTTAGATTTTGGTGGGACAAATGGAAAGACAATTTCTCTTTGAAGATTAGTTTTCCACTTGTTTACTAATTATCTTCTCAAAAACAGAGCAGAGTACAGGAAGTTCTTAAATAAAGACAATGGCATATTCTAATGAGGAACAATCCCAATGCAGTTGAGTTTGCTGAAATAACTGCACTATTCGCATTCCTAGGTGAGCCTCCCAGTTTACAAAGTGATGGAGAGGATGAATTGACCTACAATCTTGCCTCAGTCTTCTCAGCAAAATCTTGCTACAACTGGATCATCTCCAAAAACACTGCAGACAATCTAATCCAGGACACTATTAATATACCTCTGCAAAATGTGTGGATAAAGTTTGTTCCACCAAAAGTCCGGTTTTTCATATGAACTGCCCTCCAAAATGCAATCGCAACTTCAGATAACCTTACAAGAAGATGGTGCATTTTGCCAAGCACCACATGTAGCCTATGCAATGTAGAAGACGAAACTGTGAGCCATCTACTGTTACATTGCAATTTCTCCTTCTCCGTTTGGAATTATTTTGTGGGTGGATTCAACCTGAAATGGGTACAAAACAGAGATCTACCAATTCAGTTAATGGCTTGAAAAATGAGAAAAAGGAGAAATTGGGGGAGGAAAATCTGGCCAATGCTTTTCTTTGCAATTTGCTGGGTTATATGGGGCCAAAGAAATAGAGGGCTATGACGAAGAAGTCACAAGACCGGTGGAGGTGATCATTAATGAAATGAAGAGTTTTATTTTTCTTTGGAGCTTAGAAAAAAAATGGTTTATATATAACAACACCATTTAGGGATCTTATTATACACTGGAAAGTTATCATTGATAGTTAATTATGTAAAATTTTATATGGGTTTGTAACTCTTTGTTACAGGGGTCTTTACCCTCTTTTTCTTAATAAAGTTTTAACTTTCTACTAAAAAAAAATGAGTTCGACCGATCAATGCTCTAACATTAAAATAGTCCATAATTTTTCCCTTCCTGTTTCGAATAAAAACTTTGATTATTGTCATTCTTGTCACATCAGTAAAAGCAAGAAACTACCATTTTCTATTAGCAATACCATTTATGATAAACCATTGAGTCTACATGTTTCAGACATTTGGGTGTTAGATATTACGTGCTTATTATGGATATTTATTATCATTTTACCTGGATTTTTCCTCTTGTTCAAAGATCAGATGCACTCACTGTTTTTGTTCAATTACGTAAGCAAATAGAAAACCTAACGGATCATAAAATTAAAGTTTTTCAGAGTGACAATGCCTTAGAATATAAGAAATTTACACAATATCTTAATGATTCAGGTATACAACACAGATTTTCCTGTCCTCATACAAGCCCACAAAATGGCATAGCTGAGAGACGTATTCGTCATGTCACTGAGTCGGGTCTAGCTCTTTTGTTTCATGATCATATGCCGAAGTCATTCTGGTCAGATGACTTTTCCACTGCTTGTTATCTTATTAATAGCATACCAAAATCAAAAACATAATACAGAACTCCTCTTGAAATCTTGTTTAACAAGCAGCCATATTACTCATTTTTAAGAGTCTCTGTATGTCTAGCTTACACATGTCTCCGACCTTACAATTCAAATAAGTTAGAACCTAGGTCTGTCCCATGTGTTTTTATAGGTTACAGTAACTCCCATAAGGGGTATGTATGTTTGCATCGTCAAACAAACATGGTGTATATCTCACGCCATGTTCGTTTCGAAGAAAGCACATTTCCTTTCACGCCAGTGCAGAAGCAATGTCCCGTGTAATGTCCTGAAGATGTCCCTACAAGCACGAGTGTGTTAATATCTTCACCATTTGAAAACTGCACTGCATCACCTTCTTAATAGTTTCCTGTTGTACATCCTCCGCATGCTACTTAAGATGTTCCAGTTTAACTTCCTTCTCCATCTCAAAGTTCTGAGAATCCAGTATCACCATTAGTTTCAGCAGCCTCCTCGGACAATCATAATGATATTGCACCCTCGTCTGCCACTTCTGCAACCGAACAGCATCCTACATCAGCCGCAGCAACAAGTGAATCTCTGCACCAGCTAAATCACCCAATGGTAACTCGTGCAAAATCAGGCATTACCAAACTTGTCCAAAGACTATGTTTAACTGCGACAAAACATCCGTTTCAAGAATCAGAGTTTTTGGAACCAACGTGCTATTCACAGGCTTGCAATAATCTGAAATGGAGAACTGCAATGGATGTCCAAATTAGTGCTTTGATTAAGAATGAAACATGGAGCCTAGTAAAGTTTTAAAATAGAATGAATGTAGTGGGAAACAAATGAGTATTTCGTGTCAAGCACAATCCAGATGGTAGTATTGAGCGATATAAGGCACGCTTGGTGGCAAAAGATTTTAATCAACAAGAAGGGATAGACTATGGTGAGACTTTTAGTCCAGTCATTAAACCATGCACGATACGACTTGTTTTGTCCATTGCAGTTATGAATCAGTGGCAGCTACAACGGTTGGATATTGATAACGCATTTCTCTATGGGAAGCTAGACGAAGATGTCTATATGAAACAACCAGCTGGGTATGTAGATCCTAACTATCTTAACCATGTGTGTAAGCTACACAAGTCGTTATATGGACTAAAACAAGCGCTAGGGGCATGTTTCTCTCGCCTAAGTGGTCATCTAATTCTGCTTGGTTTCAAAGTTTGAATTGCAGATAACTCTTTGTTTGTGCACCACATAGCCAACTCAATTGTCTACGTTCTGATTCATGTGGATAACATTATTGTCACCGGATCAGACCCATCTCAGATACAACAACTTGTTTCAGATCTTGGTAGTGCCTTTGCAGTGAAAGATATGGGTGATTTATCTTACTTTTTAGGGGTAGAAGTCACCAGGCAAGGACCCAATCTAGTGCTTACTCAACGAAAATATGTTGCTGATCTGCTGCGTGGAACCAAACTGGAGGGCATCAAACCAGTCTGCACCCTATTAGCACCAAACACTAAGTTGTAAAAGTTGGGAACTGACAAATTTTTGTACCAACACTGTACAAAAATGTGGTAGGTGCTCTGCGATATCTACATATCACTCGTCCAGACATTTCAGTTGCCGTAAACAAAGCCTATTAATATATGCATGACCCCTACACTAAACATTGGGAACTGGTTAAGTATATCTTGAGATACCTGAAGCACACATTGGACTGTGGTCTTACTCATCGTGCAACCTCAGACTACTCTCTTCATGCATACTCAGATGCAAACTGGGCAGGTAACTTAGATGATCGTCGTTCTATTAGTGGCTTCCGTATCTTATTTGGAGGGAATCTCATCTCATGGAGTGCAAGGAAGCAAAAGACCGTGTAAAAATCTAGCATCGAAGCTGAATACAGAGGTGTGGTGATTGCCACGTCTGAACTTATTTGGATACAGTCATTGCTAAAAGAGCAGGGAATTACTACAACAACTCCATCACTTTGGTGTGACAACTTAGGTGCCACTTATCTCAGTGCCAATCCAGTCTTCCATGCACGTACAAAACACATCGAAATAGATTATCACTTTGTTAGGGAGAAGTTTGCCAGCAAACAACTGCATGTTAAGTTTATGAGCTCCAAGGATCAGCTTGCTGATGTGTTTACAAAGGGACTAGCATCACCACGTTTTCAGTTTATCAGGGACAGGTTGAACATTCGCCAACTCAGGCTCAACTTGAGGAGGGTGTCAAGGATAACGTCATTGCAGATCCTGAAGACTCTTAACAATATTAACAACATGACCAGAATACTCTCTTCTATAAACAAGTTAGGCCATCCTAAAATATCTCCAAAGAAGTTTTGGGAAGTCGTGTTTCTACTTTGAATTAAAGACTGAATTTGTAACAAACAATTATGATGTATCTTGTTCTTAACACCTATAAATAAGATTCTCAATCTCCACAGCGAAGTGTGGAAGATATTCTACCCAATACCTAATCCCGAGTACTACCATTTCGAAAACGCAACAAACTATTCCCTCCGATTTCAAAGTAATAGACTGGTTGCATGTGTAATTTGTACATGAAATCAGCCTATTTCCTTGAAACGAAGGAAGGTAGTAGATATTCTCATAAGTATTACTTACCATAAACGTATATATATCTTGCACCGCAGCACTTGTGCGTTTAGCTTATCAATAATGCACCCTTTAGTGGTGAGATCTGTATGTGACTTTCCATGAACATCATTCCCAAGTTTTGGGCCCTGTTGAAATCTAAAGCTACTCTAAAAACTACTTTATGTATCTTTCGGATAGAAGAAGAAGATGATGATGAGGGCATAAAAAATGTTTAGACAAGAAGGGAAAAAGTAGGCAATAGCCACCAAAGCGAAGAGTGCTCCTGTAGACCCGCTACAAATAACAAACTACAAACAAGTTTTTGTTTCCAATTGTGCCAATATATGAGAAGAAATAATGTTGTATTTACTATTTACCCATTTTACATATTTCGAATCCTCCGCAAAATCACCGGAAAACTATTTTCTCCCTTTTCTGACTGACAGTCTTTGATACATGCAGCAGCCGAGCGAATAAATAGTGTAGATTGCAGAAGCGGAGTAAAAACTGGTCACGTCTGCTATGTACACGTCACGTCTAGTTGGAGTCATTGGAATGAGATTCCATCCCGATACATTTGGGGATTGTGACAAGTTCATCATAATCCAACTAAAAGTCATGTGTGGGTCCCACCGCAGCATTTATATAGATATATATCAGTCGTCTGAGTGACTGACTGATTGTACTGAGAATTTTATAAAATATCTAAATCTTTCTTTTCTGTTAAAAAAATATACCTAAATCTTTTCTTTCTTCTTCTTCACTTGATTCTTGGAGATAGTTTGTTTCACTGTTAGACAGTCTAGATAGTGAGCCTAAAGAGAAAAAAGAAACAACAAGAAGAAGATGATTTTCAGGAATTTGCTTGGATCAAAACTTACCACTCAGGTTTTGTTTTATCTTTCCAATTCTCTTTTTTTTTTTTTTTTTTTAATATATGGATCAAAGTTTGTTTCTATCTTAGACACAAGTCTTCTTCTCAATTGATTTTTTCTTTTTGGGAAATCTCTGTAGAATTGAGCATTGGGGGTTTATTGGATCAATGTTTTAAAATTGCTGTAAAAGTTACTGATAGTTATCGTGTGATATTTGTTCTGTTTATTGTTATGATTGAGTTTTATTCTTCCAACATAACCAAACCCTAAACCGCAATTGTTTTTGACTTCTTCAATCTGGATCTTGATCGGTTTTTGGGTTCGATTTCTTACCCAAAGTAATTTTTTACAGTTTTCTTGGTAAATTGTTGATATGATTTAAATTTGAATGGAATAGTGCACAACTGTATGATTTAAAATTGTCGATGTTTGTTATATATTCTTATTATATTTTCATTTTGTGTGATTATAGGGTGCTGCACGTGTAAGGAATGCTGTAAGCTCTGGGAGTTTGCATCAGTTTCGTGCTATCACTCGATGGAACAGTACTACTGCAGCCGAGCAGAAGGAGGAGTTAACTGCACAAGAGTTGGCTGATAAAGGGTATGCTTGCGTTTTTTACCATGTGATTTGGATTCTTGGGGTTGTATGTTTATCCACACCACACCATTTGAAACTTATTCTCATGTAATATGGTATTAATATGTACCAAAAATTCTCAGGTTTAAAGGACATGGTATGCTGGCACCCTTTACTGCTGGTTGGCACACTACAGATTTGCATCCTTTGGTGATTGAGAGATCTGAGGTACTCTGTTCACTATCTGTTCCCAAACTTAGACGTGATTTAACTGATAGGTGTCAAGGTTTTGGATTGCATGGCTAAGACTCTTAACAGTTTCTTGACTGATTGGTGCAGGGTTCTTATGTTTATGACACCAATGGGCGGAAATATCTTGATTCCCTTGCTGGTCTGTGGTGCACTGCTTTGGGTATAAAAAATCATCTTACCTCAAATTGTTTTCTTTTGAAGTTAGTCTATCTGCATTAAGTTGGTCAGGCCCTTGGTAGTTGTGCGAAGAGGTCTAGTCTGAATGCACCGGCACTGTTTTATCTGCACTTGTCCAACAATTGAGTTGGTCAGGTCCTTGATAATTGTTCAGTTTTAACTTTTAATGCTTATATACTTTTCTGGGAATTCACAGGTGGGAATGAACCAAGACTTGTTGAAGCTGCAAATAAACAATTAAGTACTTTGCCGTTTTACCACTCATTTTGGAATCGCACCACTAAACCATCCCTGGTATGATGGACTATCTAGGTTTTATTTTGTTGTTCTTATTGGCTACAGCTGGGTCGTCATACCTTTTTATGGGATATACTACTGTGCCTTTGAATGTGTATGAATAGTTTAATCTCTGATGGGACAGGATCTGGCCAAGGAACTTTTGGAGATGTTTACTGCAAGGAAAATGGGAAAAGCCTTTTTTACAAATAGTGGTTCAGAAGCTAATGATACTCAGGTACCGTATATCTGCTTATTTAAGTTATTCTCTTCTGTTGTCGTGGACTTCATCTTCTTAGAAGAACTGTAGAGTTCATGTTTATTAGTTAATACAAAAGTCGGGAGAACAAATTCCATGACTCCTTCATATGATGCATGTACCTGCGGCACCCAGATATGTGATACTACTTTTAGGTTGACCTAATTGTCACTTGGTGGCTTGCGTTCTGACACCAACAATATTAAATACAGTACATAATTGGGTAGCTCATGTTCTGCCACTTAGCACAAGTCTGGTTTATTTTCCTTCTAGGTGAAGCTGGTTTGGTATTACAACAATGCACTTGGAAGGCCCAATAAAAAGAAATTCATAGCACGTTCTAAGTCGTAAGTCATTCGATCAATCAACTCTTACTAGTATGTAATGCTTTTTTTGTAGTATTCAAGCAATTATGGTAACATGTGTTGTGCGGTCTTTTGGCAGATACCATGGATCAACTTTGATAGCGGCTAGCCTTTCTGGGTAATTCAAACATTTCAAAAATATTGTTTTTCTATCTGTAATTTAAAAAGAGAAAGAGGAAAAGCTTTCTTCATTTTATCTGGAACCTTTCGAATTATTATCAAATTGGATACTCATGTAAAGGTTCCCAATGTTGTTGTACTGTCTTCATTACGAAAAAAATATGAAATAAAGTTATTCCAATCACTAACAAGGATATTTCTTTCAGTCTTCCAGCTCTACATCAAAAATTTGATTTGCCAGTATCCTTTGTCTTGCACACAGACTGCCCACATTACTGGCGATTCCACTTACCAGGTTTTAGTCTTACACATTGGTGTGTTGCTGTTTATTTTCAACTAGAATGTTAGTAGTAAAATGTGTAACTTTGTGTTGCTAGGCGAGACGGAGGAGGAATTCGCGACCAGATTAGCTGATAACTTGGAGAAACTCATTCTTAAAGAGGGACCAGAGACAGTAGGTGTTTCTAACTTTGTGTTATTTCCTTTATACCATGGCTTAAGTATTCAATGTTTTGTTTCGGTCTCGGTGGCGTCCATGACCGAAACACCTCCCATGTCCCATTAGTTCACTATTAACTCACCATGTATGGGAATGCTTAGGTAGGAAAATATCTTTCTATTAAATAAATTGAAGCAAGGTCCTTATCCTGTTGTAATCAGGCTGATTTTTGTTTTTTGTTATTGTCAGATTGCAGCATTCATTGCAGAGCCTGTCATGGGTGCTGGTGGAGTGATCCCTCCCCCAGCAACTTATTTTGAAAAGGTAATCATATTTGCTCTTTCACTCAACTTCTGTACCCCATTTTGCATATATGTTGAGTTATACCTCCTGGTGCTCCTTTGCAAATGTGTTCGGAGACTACATATCTTGTGCACAACTGATGTATGTACCAACCCAAAAACACATATACTACGATGTTTCTGCAGCTGCGGTTATGCCATGAAACATAAAACCTTGAACTCGAATCCAGTATATATAATTGTTTCCTGCTGCTGCTTTGGAATTGAAAACTAACTGATCCACATCCCAATTTCAATGCTGTATAGGTTCAAGCTGTCGTAAAGAAATATGATATCCTCTTCATTGCAGATGAGGTACTCTAGTGAATCTACTTATTGTGTTCTTAGAATATAACCCAATACATCTTTTTACAAAAAGTCTGACCCTTTCCTTACAGGTAATATGCGCCTTCGGAAGGCTTGGTACAATGTTTGGCTGTGACAAGTACGGCATTAAGCCAGATTTGGTTTCCATAGCAAAGGTAAAGCATCAAAGATATAACTTAATTTCCTAAACTTTTAGAAAGGTATTTAAATTCATCATTGCGAATGATTATGTTACTAATTTTTTTTGTATACTTCTGGTTTCCCAGGCTCTGTCATCCGGGTACTTACCTATTGGTGCTGTTCTCGTGAGTCCTGAGATTTCTGAAGTCATACACGCTCAAAGTAGCAAACTAGGTATATCCCTTTCTCCATAAATATACTTTCATCAGTCGCCCGGAACATTTTAGTTGTATACAGTACTGGGCTAACAGCTAAGAGATAAACTTCAATTTGTCACCAGGTGCGTTCTCACATGGCTTTACATATTCTGGTCACCCGGTATCATGTGCTGTTGCATTGGAAGCACTCAAAATATACAAGTAAATCCCCGTAACACTGTCTTGGCGTGTTTTACTTGTTGTCACTTGTGAGTTTATATTCTCTAATTTATTTTCAGAGAAAGAAATATTGTTGAGCAAGTCCAGAAGCTTTCTCCAAGGTTTCAAGATGGCCTTAAAGCGTTTTCTGACAGTCCCATTATTGGAGAGGTATTCTATGCATTTATGTTTTTCACTTGGGCATCATCAGCTTTTGTTTGGTCTGTACAGATTTTTCATATCTTGATTCATTTGATTTTACAGATTCGAGGAACTGGATTGATTATTGGGACTGAATTTACAGACAACAAATCACCCAATGATTTGTTTCCTCCAGAATGGGGTATGTTAAACATTTGTGCCAAATGCCAATCTTTGGACTGAATCCACATCATATATTTTTAAAAGCCATGCCTACAATCACAAATTCAAGTTGTTGTGATTTTCTAAGTAACCCATAGGAACACTATATTTGAAAACTTCCTAGATTTGAAAACTTCCTAGAAACACAAGCGATGTTTGTGTTTTTCAAGCTTGAGCTGTTGTCAGGACATACACTATTTACAAAAGCTAACATGAACTGTAACATCTCAATGATAACATTGCAGGGGTAGGGGCATATTTTGGAGCAGAGTGTGAGAAGCGTGGAATGTTGGTACGGGTTGCTGGAGACAACATAATGATGTGCCCTCCATTTATAATTACACCAGAAGAAATCGATCAAGTAGGAGACTCCTTTTATCTCATGTCTGTTAATATAATTAGGCTTCAATTAGACTCGAGCATAATTCTTTTGCGTAGGGGTTTTACCAGATTTAGCTATTTATCTATTCCATTTTGATATCTCTAATAGTTGCGGTCATTTATGTTTCAGTTAATATCGATCTATGGAGAAGCATTGAGAGCTACGGAAGAGAGGGTGAAGGAACTCAAGTATAAGAGGAACCAACAATAGATCTTGCTTCTTGACGGTTTGGGTCTTGGTTGATGATAATGTCGATAATGTCAAATTAGTTTAGTTTACGCAAAGCAAAATCTCTTTTATGTTCTATGACAATATAGTTCGGACATATCCGATGTTAATAAAAGCATCCCGTTTTCCAGTTTATGTTCTGTGTCTATAGTTTAATTTTTTTCTCCTCCTGTGATCATTATCTTTTACTGGACTTCATAAGCAGAAGTTCCGAAATATAGGTACTGCATATAACATTTTTCTTTTCCTAGGATAATTTCAAATAATACGTATTGTCTCTTGATTAAGAATCATTTGTTTCCTCCTCATTGTTTTGGAAATCCATTTATATATACCATAAAACAGCAGGTTTATCTTCTGCCTCTTCAATTCTTAATGGGTTCCACAACAGTTGACATAATCTCTTCTTTAGTTCCAAAATCTGAAACACCATACCCATCTCCATGCTGGTATATATATTGAGCCATCCGAGTCATATTAGACATGGAATCTATAAAGGCCTGTGGAAGTATAGGACATTCACTAAGCCGCTCTTTATTCATCCTCTTCCAATTATCATTAATGCAATGGTTGATGTGCTCACGGGCAGCGCCCTCATCAGCGCCAGTCTGATGCATGTAACATTGGATTGCTTTCGGTACATCACCCATTGCGAGCTCATCCTACATTATTTATACACATAATAAGTAGTGATCAAGCAAGGCAAGAAATACTGTAATGGACTCATGGATGTAATGCGTATGCTTCCATATGCTTTCCAAAGCGTCTTCCGTAATTTCCTCAGTTAATAGAAAATAAGCAATAAATTGTACCGTAGGCCCTGATATTGAAACCCATGCATTGCTCATGTATTCTTCAAATGTTGGTGTGTAACTGTAACCGCTGTAGAACCATGTTGCTTCTACCAGATAAGCTTTACATAAATCTACCCACTGATAATCAACAATAGTCCATGTAAAAATAAATGTTTTGAATGAAACTGAATCCGAATCGTCCATACACGTATATTTGAAACTGAACAAGAAATGAAATGGTTTATAATTTGTTTTGGACAAGGGTTGCTCTTTTGGAAAACACCATCACATCTGGCCTTCCATATGAACCATCATATGGTGCCACACAAGGTTTCCCATAGACCAAGAGGGATAGTAGGATTAGTATTGTTAAACCAGCTATAACACCAACTTTCTAAAGTGTCAAAGCCATAAGTATAGTGTCAGTCTCCAAATCCAGAGAACAGTAGGCTCATACAGCTCTAGCAAAAGTGCAGTGCATTAGAGCTCATTCTCTTGTTTCTATGTGGTTCCTGCTCATTACACAAATAGGGTCAATATGGTTTATAAACATACAAATAGCTCCACTATATGGTAGCAA
>JAJJMB010017331.1:2922467-3044290 GCA_023531105.1 Papaver atlanticum
AAAACCTGAAACGAAGGAAAAAGAGTACAATTTTTAACGATTTGTGAATGCTAACTCAACTATATGAGTATTATAGAAAACAAGTATCATAACTCTACTCTATATAAGATAGACAAGTTATAAGCAAACATAATATTAAACTACAGATTTAAGAAAAGAAAAAACAAATATTATGTTGCTAAAGCGTGGATTTTTTTTGTTTTCAAAGACTCCTCAAGAGACCTGTAAAGTTGATTACATCAACTAATTAATCCGGATTTCTGAGTCGTACCAAATTTCTAAAAACACAGAAAGGATTGTTAAACCTGAAATAATTAAGTCAGGTGGCTGCCAAAATATAATTTGAATCCTATATGGATTTCTAATTGAATATGTTCTCCGACCACATTTCTTGTGTGAATGCAATATGAATCCTTCAAGGATTACCACTCCAAATGCATCATATAGGAAGAACAAAGTATTATTGAAAAATCCTATGGTTTGAACATATAAACCCCAATCGCTCTTAAAATGATTTACTTCTCTTAATACTCAATATGACTAACACCAATCTGTAACTTTCAGGCTTGGCAATTTTAAGGTGTCGGGTCTAGCTAGGATCCTTATATTGCGTCAATCGATAAATTAGAATAATCCAATCTTATTTGGATTACATGCCAACCAATCGTGTATGTCGATATTCCTCTGCAGAGGGGTTAACAACCACCATCATTAATATTTTAGTAGCTTATTATGATCTCACACAATTTCCAGTGTATGCATACTTTCAAAAATTCAAAATTTACTGGTACCAGCGCCCACGGACGTTATAATCTCCTATTATTCTAACAAGGAGATATGAATTTTTAGAATGTAAATCGTATTATCATAGTCTCTGTTGGAGCATATTTGTAGCCTATATAAAAATGCTACATGCTTGCTCGATGTAATTGGATTTGCCTTTTCAAACATTATAAGCTTATTGGAAAACTAAATGAGATTTTTTCACGCCAGTTTAATGGCATCCTTTTTCGATTTCGTCATTATGGGAGAGAAATGATACAACCTTTAAGTTAATTAATGTCAACCTCTAATAGCATAGAGTCTCCCCATGATTCTGGCGGAAATTGTCATCTCATATACGAAAACAAGTTTCTAGAGTATTATCGGATTAAATCAAGGACATATACTCATAATAACTTCTGGATTTTAACGACACCAATTGGACTGTAGATAATGACTTTAAAAGGCATAAAAAATTGTCCTAAAAAATTGTAGTCAATTGTTAAGGGTCCAAAACTTTTACACCGGACATATTTATTTAAACAATATTCAAATAAAAAATACTATATTTATTATTAACATTTAAAAATAACTTTTAAAATATATATACTTCCTCTGTCCCACTATTAGATGACTTAGTTCAAGTTTGCACAATTCTTAAGGCAAGGAAGAAAAAATAGTACTTTTAAGTATTTTTTTACAATTATACCTTTATGGATAATAACTAGTGAAATTTGGAAATGATTTATCTCTCCAACTACACCACTCATATTCGCAAACTTCATAGTATTGAAAAGCATTTTAAAACACCTACACATCGAATATAACATGCGAATCAAATTATGCATATTTCTTATAATCAATTAAAAGGATAATTTTAGAAATATCTCCTTATTTAGTTATATAGGTCATCTATTATGGGACAAAATCTAAAAGTAAATATGTCAACTAATAGTGGGACGGAGGGAGTACATCACATTGCAACATAAAAAGTTTTTTTTTTTTTTTTTAATTCTCAGCAATACCAAACACATCTTTAGACAATTCTAGTTTTGGATTTTTATGTATATTCCGTTGTATGGATGGGGGTTTTGTGCGGGGAGGTTTGTTTTTGTGAGTGTATAACCTGCACTTTGATGAGAAATTGAATCTAAAAAATGAACAGGAAAAATAAATAAATGAACAACGCAGCCTTAGGTAGGGCTGTCAATGGGGTACCGATTTCCGAACTCAGTAACTGATAATCCGAGTTCCTATAGGTAATTTTCCGACATAACGGTTATCGGAAGTCGGTAACGGAAATTTATCGGTAATTATTGTCTTAAAGAAACGGTATCGGATGAGACACCTACGGGTTTGTTCACTACCGATACCGGTAATTATTGTCTATCGGTATCGGTAAAACTCACATTTCAGTCCAAGGATGCAACTTTTTTTGAATTTCTTTGTGTTTTCTTTTGCAAGAACATGTAACTAAGAAAATTTGGAACATTTGTATGTGTTTACATTGTGTTTGGCATGGATTTTGAACTAAAAACTTCTTATTTTGAACTGAATTTGGATCTTAAAAACAGATTATGAAAAACTGTGTCAGATAACGATATTTATCGGTAATTTTACCGATATCCGGTAACCTTAACAAAACGGTAACGGATAGGATTTTGAGATTTCCGTCGGAAAGCATCTGTTTCGGAATTCCGATAGAAATTATCGGTAACGGTACCGATGGAGGCAGTTACCGTTTTGATAGGTTCCTGTTGACAGCCCTAGTCTCAGGTTTTCTGGTTTAGAAGGCGGGTCTTCGGGTTTTGGGAATCAAAAACCAAACAGTTGACACGTTTTATCACGTCTTTCTTATTTAAATAGTGTTCCCAAATTTACAAAAAAAAAAAAAAAAAAAAAAATGAAGAAGAAGCTTCAGTTCAAACTTCGATTTACTAATTCCAAATTCCGTCAAATTTCATGGTGCATCGACAACTCTTCTTAAAACCTCAATTTCGCTTACAGACATTTGATGCGAATCAAGGAAACCCGCATCTTATTAATATTGTTGCATTCTCAATCTTCGCAGTTCACAGATAAATGCCCAACTAACTGATCTCAAAGGTAGAATCCACAATTGTATGTGAGAATTAGGTTTGTAGATTTTTAGTATCTTTCCGATGTTTTGGAATTTTTAAGAAATAAAAGCATATTATTGCTTCCATAATCTCATTTCTTATTAATTTATAAGTATGTTGTTACCTTGTTTGATAATTTGCTTCTGAGACTTGAAAACATTACATGACAGTTACTAGAAAATGTAGAGCACCAGGAGATACTTGCAGTTAGTATTACCTATCTTTTTTGCATACTTCCCTTTCTAGATGCAATGTTTTGATTTGTGTCAAAGGAACAATGCTCTTGGTTTAGTTATCTTTGTGCTGGTCACCAGATATTTTTAAGGAGTTAAGGACCAGTAATTAAGATAGCCAATTGCTTCATTTTTTTTTCTTGATAAGTGTACTTTAGAAGTGATTTCATTGTATTAGTTTCTGTGCGTTATTTTTTCTCAATTTTTTATGACATTACTTGTTTGCGTAGTCTAGGTGCTGCTGGGATGTGTCACACCGTTTGCATTAGTGAATGACTCTTCAAGGTATGTGTTAGTATGAATTCTGTTTGTTGTGAAAGGATCAAACTGTAAGCCTTCCCTTTTAACTCTTTTTACTCATAGTTGGTGAGTTTTTATAAGTTAAATTTATTTGTCATTGGGATTCGGGGAAATTGTGAAATAATTCATCAAGTTTCAAGTCTAGTGCGACTTGTAACACTTCAAATCTACAAATTCCCGGTAACAGCTTCTGGAACGCTCCTCTTGGTCTTTGGTTGCTTCTGTATGAATAGCCTCGAATCCAATCCTGCTTCAAAACCATCTCATCAACAAGGTATGATACTTCATCCCCTTCTATAATACTTCATCCCCTCCGAACCTCCAATCTGTTTCAAAATCTGATTTTATCTGTACATTGAATTGCGTTTCTTTCTTTTTTTTGAATCAAATGGTGGTATTATATGGATGGATACAGTAATTTGGATGGTACTTGTCACTGATGGTTAAAGATATGCCGGGGCCTGTGGAATGGAAGTGGGACTTGTCACTGGTAATTGTGTGGTAATGTTCTAGACTTATCACTAATTGATATTCGCAATTAATGCCTTCTACTTCTTAGGCTTGTTCTTTGTGTGAATTTTTACTATAGAACATCATGTGTGGTTGTTGCAGTTTTAGAAACTAGGTTGTGGAGGTCATCTTATTTTGTTAGCAGTTGAACGGGCTCTAGCTTGTATTCACATTATAGGTCTGTAACATTTACTCAATTTAGATAGACATAAAATAATAGAATCAATCAATTGTTTTGGCTGAATAATTTTCTTTTTTCTTTTTTTCTTTTTTTCTTTTTTTCTTTTTTCTTCCAGTATCTTCAGACAGGATCAATGTGTTCAAAACTTGATCGACATTATATTGCGAATCAAAGAGTGACCAGAATTCCTTTTAAAGATCTTACACTAATTACATAGCTTACACCAATGGAACTGCAAAAGTACGTAAATTTCCTGAGCATCTTTCATAGCAATACAGGCAACACGTTCTGCAGATGTCTCGTTCTCTCTCAAAAAATTTATTCTCTCTGAGGCTACCTCCAGCACTACCTCCACTTTATCTTCAGACACCATCTCGTGAACCTCCTGCACCACCAGTAGACAACAACTACAATTAACTAAAGCTAGAAACAGTTAATTAATGAAGTTGACAGAACTTTTATAGAGAGAAAGAGAACCTGACAAGTGTTGCTGATAAATTCTCCTGTTGTAGATGTACAAAAGTCCACATTGAGAGAACATCAGGTAAAATAGGAAAAATCCAACCATAACACCACAATGGTAGCAGTTCAGTGGTATATGAAGTGTGGGTCCTGAAAAACCAGCTATCATGGAAGGATTACCCATTTCCAGTCCACAGAAAAGCAGTTGTTGGACTACAAACAGGTTTTCACTTACTGGAACACACATCTGTCTACGAACGACACTCCACTGACAGATACTGCAATTGAAGTACGGGGACACCCATGGGACTGTTTTGTGTTTTGTTGATTTAGAATTCAGTTCCCGTATTTGGTCTTTCATTTCATTCATAATCTTAGTTATTACTGGACTTCGCTCTGCTTGATTTGTATTGGACAAAGAACGGCCTATATGATTGCGTGAACGGCCCATTGAAGGCTCACCCTTATTTGCTGATGAGGATAGTGCTAATCGCACGGATGAAGGTTGTTTTCTGGACTGATCAACATGAGAAGCTTCGCGTAAGAGATTATGCGCTTTTGCTGACTTCTCGTGGCTTAACTTTGTGATGGTTTCTAAAGAACTAGATGTTTTTGGTGGTGGTGGTGGTGATGCGATAGAGGAAGGAGATAGTGATGGTGGTGATTGTGGTTGTGAATCTTCTCTGCCAGACCCATCAGCAGAAGAAGCAACAGAAAAGTGACTTTGATAATTTTCTTCCCAAGATTTTTTGGGTGTTGACAATGAATTAAAGAATCTTAACGGTGCTGGTGGTGGTGAAACAGTGGTAGGACAGAATGGTGGTGGGGATGAAAGAAAGGAAGGAGATTGAAGTGGCGTTGGTGGTGCAACAGATGAAGGAGAAAGTGGTGATGACAGTGATGATAATGGATGCGACAAGACTGGTGATTTAGGTTCTGATGAATCAAGGGAAGGGTTTAAAAGTGGTACCTGTAGCGGTGGTTGTGAAACAGAGGAAGGAGAGAATGGTGATGGTGATGAAGATTCGTCATTGTGGTTTGATGATGAAGATCCGAAGATAGTGATATTCAGGTTTGATTCAACCTCCTGTGAATGCAAAACGGAATCTTGAAGTGATGAACATAACAAAAGAATATAATTCAATTTGATAGTAACAGAAATTGATGTTTCAGAGAGAAATTGTACATACCTCTCTCTTTTCATCTTGATCAAGATTTGTTCGTGGATACTGCAATGCAGAGTATGAAGAACCACTACTCCTGGTTCTGTTTTCATGAAGTTGAAGATTACGTAAGCCATGAATGATCATTGGATCGAGTTGATCATGTTTTTCTTTTTTCTGTGTCATCGTACCGCTCTCTCTCTGTACCACTTCTTGAAAATCTAATGAAATTGAAATTTTTGTTTCCTATCGTTATCTGTCTACAAGACACTTCTTTTGAATCTTTTGGTTAAGTTCTTGCTAATTGCTAGAGAAGTTTGATGCTTATAACACTTTTGCAGACTCGATTCGACCGGCTCTGTTCTCTGCTATATTCAAATTCCCGCTCATTCAGTTGGAACCAGTGGAAATTTAGCTAGGAACGGCCGAACGGGTAGGGGTGCCTGAGTTTGGCCCAACAAGTATGACATGGCCCGAGCGTGTGTCCGGACCAACTTCGAGCTCGACTGCTGGAGCTCAACTAGGGGATCAGCGATTTTATTTATTTATTTCATTTTTGCATGTTTTTCTTTTTTTTATTTAAATAAATAAAAAAGATATATATATATATATATATATAATGAAAGAATTGTTTTATATTTAATTACACTATAACTTCTATAAAATAATACTCTCGGGATCAAGGAAATTTATTATTTTAAAGAGATATTATATTACCGATGATATAAATAATTATTATTTTATAGTTAAATAATGTATTATGATTTTAAAGAATAATTCTTAGTTTGGAGGTTGAATAATAATGGGGGATTTTGCGTTTCCCCCTCAAAAAAGATAGTTAATTTGCGAAACCCCTTTTTAAATTAATAATAGGTGAAACACCCTTTAACCAGGATGTGCCGTGACTGCCCAGTTAGCTAACTCAGCGATATGGTACGCGTGGCAATATACAAAGATATTTTTGGTGAACTACCCAAGATACCCTCACACGTGTTATATATAATTTTACACGTTTCAGCCAAGCCGATGCTCAGTGAGTGACGTCGTTCTTTCTTTTTGACCAAAAAGAGAGAAAATTTAGTCTCCTTTAATGGGTCGCCATTAAACCTGCAACCTAATAGCTTTTAGATATAAATCCAAAGGAAATAAGTAAAACTACCGATTCATATGTTTATAACCATCAGAAATCAAAACTAGAAAATCAGAACCTACTTCGATATTTCCTACAGAAGTGCTACAAAACAGAAAGATAAGAAAATAGGTCTTTCTAACAAATAATACCTAGATCCAATATCATCCAAGTAGCTGCAATTACATCAAAACCATAACAAAAATAAACAAAACAGAAAACTCATCTCTTTAATTTCCTAAATACTCATACCCTATAAACTAAAACTCTTGAGACCTCACTTAATCAACTAATAATGTCCATGTGAGCAACTCCACGAACAGAAATCAAAGGAATTTGGAAAAACAAAATTGACACACAAAGGAATTTGAACACTTCTAATCTCATAATAAGTTAGCCAAACTGGTAAGTACTAGAATCTACTGTTTCATTGAAAACACTTCTAATCTCACCACCTCCGTCGTTTTCTATGTATCATTAGCCAAATGAAATGTACATAAACCATTAATTATCGATCCGCCGACCAACAGAAAAGTTTCTTTTACGACTGTACGAATAACAAACCCCTCTTTTGCAACCATATTTTGAGTGAGAATCGGATTAAGATTTCAGATGCACCAAATTGTCCTTGATTCTCAATTGAAGCATGACAGTAGAGATTAATTTAGGGTACTATTAAATCCAGAAACAAAGTGTAAGAGATTTGATAATTTATTAGTTAAGAAAAATGTGAAGGAGTTAACGGATTTCACTTATCGACAAGGCAAGAGAAAATATGTTAAAATTTGGTCAGAGATTGGTCTCTAATGGCGACGCACAAATTAATGACGAAGATGGAGATATAGGGAAGATCAAGAAGTGATAAAGTCACCGCAGTCTGTTCAGCGGTAAAATTTTATTTGATCTTAAATCGCCACGTGTCCAAGGTCAAGGGGTATGTATGTCTTCTTATAATTTTAATACTTTTATTCTAACACTCACGTGCACTACACGTGCTAACTTAACAGGCAGTCACGGCACATCCAAATTAAAGGATGTTTCACCAATTATCAATTTTAAAAGGGGGTTTTGCAAATTAGCTATTTTTTTGAGGGGGAAACACAAAATCCCCTAATAATAATTGTATAATGTAAGTATAACTAGAAATAACCCGTGCTGTAACGGCACGGCATGAGAAGATATAATTTTTGGTCATAATGATTTTTATAAATACTATAAACTATAATAAGACTTATTTTGACCCATGAGAACTTGTAGTTATAAAAATCTTAAATATTTGTCATCCAAATAACTATGAATTCGGTACTGCCTTGATTTGATATGTGACAAAATGTATAAGTGTTTGTTACATTACCCGAGTTTTCTAAATTATTGGTGGTGCACTTTCAGGAAAAAAACTACCATATGTATCCTCCTCCATTTGAAGACCCTAGATGTAGCTTTGATAAGGACATAATTTGGGTTTTATTTACTGCATAGAAATTAAATACATTTTTACTCTCATCAATTGTGATTTTATAAAACAGGTAACAATCTGGAACTTGGCAATGTTTAAAATTTTAGTACTAACAAAATCCTTTGGGTTTAATATGAACTCATCTACTCTAGGATGCTTGCACGGTAATTATGACACCCAAAAGTTCCTCAAAAGTTTCCACTAAACATTGAATACATGAGTTTGTCAAATAAAAATCGACACACTGGAACAGAAAAAGGTACTCCACTGTAATCTTTGTGCACCTTTATTTCAGAAGTACGGTTAGTTTACACACTTGCTCAACATTAGACTCTATTAGAATTAACATGCATACACATTATTGTTCGAATTTTCTCTTGATGGTACCTTATCATATTTAACTGGTTCCCAAATGATTTTTTCTTTCTTTTCTTATGTTGATAAAGATTCTAATGTTGTTCTTTCTTTATAGTTTGATAAAGGATGTCTAATTTATTACCAACATTAACTATACATCTTAACTCCAAGAGATATAAATGATGGTCTTTATTTATTTTTTTGTCACATTTAATGTTTTTTTATGATCATAATGATGAGGAAATCTAATCATCAATGTATATCTATAATTGAAGGAGGTTACAAATTTTACATCCATCGGATGTCTTTGGTTGGGATGAGACTGGGATGGTCGGATATAACGTTTGTCTCTCAAAATGTTATCCAACCGTCAAATCTCAAAACCCCCTTCTGTTTTGTATTATAGATATCAACTAATTTTGTAGACATATTTCATTTTTGACTAATTACAATACATATACAAGCACTCCAAGTATCAATCACACTTCAACACTTCTTGTTGCAATACAACAACGTGATTTCGGGTCTTTTGGGTGCACTACGAGATATTAGGGATGAAATACAACTTGATTTGAATTTTAAAGAAAAACAAACCAATATTGACTCATATTTTTTAATGTATATGAAATTTAGTTTTATTTTTTTAGTAGCATTATTATTTTATGTATTATTTGGGACCTATTAATGTTTAAGGGGAACTTTTGAAATGTATTATTTTATAATTTTATTGAATTTATTATTTTAGCACTAAGGGCCCGAGTCGGGACCAACAAATTTTATTATTTTAGCGAGAATATTATATTATCGAGTATTATTTTAAAGTAGTTATACTGTATTGGTTTTCTGTTCCGTAAATGTGTGAATAAACCACGTGTAATAATTTGAAACCTCCTTGTATTTCTGATGATAAGAATGCGAATATAATGGTTATTCTGAATTCTGATGAAATTTATAAAACTTTAGCCAAAATGAATCTTTTGACGCAATGAGACCTGATGGATTTTCTCTGGGTTTCTTTAGGAACATTGGGATTCACTTGGGAATGATGTGGTGACCTTAATTCAGGATTTCTTCTATATTATTAGGAAACTCCCAGAAGGTATAAATCACACATATCTATATCTTATTCCTAAAATCCCTATTCCTATTTGTCCATCTGATTTTATACCTATTAGCTTAAGTAATGCTTCGTACAAGATCATTTCCAAATTAATAACTAATAGGTTAGAGCCATATCTAGATAAAATGATTAGTGCAAGATCAGTCTGCTTTTATTCAAAAGGGACAAATAACTGATAATATTATAATGGCACATGAAATTCTGCATTCTATAAAAACTAGAGAACATAAATGGCTCATTTGCTTTGAAGCTTGACCTTTCTAAGGCTTTTGATAGGATAGAATAAGATTTTGTGATTTATATGTTAAAATCGTTTCAATGGTTTTTTATGTGAACTTGTTATGGAATGCATATCTTTAACTAGTTTCTCAATCTTATTGAATGAATCACATGGTCTTGCTTTTTACCCTTTAAGAGGTATTACACGAGGGGACCCTCCGACCCCTTACCTTTTTATCATTTGGAAGGTTTGTCAAGAATGCTAACTAAGTTTGAGAATGAAGGTAAAATTGAAGGTATTAAAGTGGCTAGAACCTGCCGCACAATCACTCATCTGTTATTTGCAGATGATTGTTTTGTGTTTGGTAAATCAGATTTGGCCCAAATCAGAAATATTCTAGAGGTTTTTCACATTTTTTGTTCTTTCAGTGGCCAAGCTATAAATTTCCAGAATTCAAAGTATATATTTCCCTCCTAAAGTCCATAATAAGCACTGTAAGATCATTGCTAGCACGCTCAATGTGAAAATGATACCTAAAAGTGATAAGTATTTAGGTACTCCTATCTTTTTTGACAGATCCTGATCATTGAGTTTTGAATCTTTGCTTGAGAAAACCTAAAAGGTTGGACGTCAAAAATTGTATCCCAAGCTGGGAGACAATTCTGATTAACTCTATGATTTCATCTTGCCCATCTTATCAAATGAGTTGTTTAGAAACCCTGTTGAAACCTTAGAAAAATTTGACAGATTGCAGAAGGACTTTTGGTGGGATAATTTTGATTCAAAAAAACAGATTTATCCCAAAAGTTGGAGGTCCATTTGTACGCCTAAAGACCAAGGTGGATTAGGTTGTTTAATCTCTCCATGTTAACTAAATTAGCTTCAAGAGTCTTAACCAACCCTGATACCTTGAGGGTGAAAGTTCTTCGATTTAAATATTTTGCAAACTCTAATCCTTTAGTTGGATCTTTTTTATCTAAGACTTCTTGGATTTGGTGTAGTATTAGAAAAGGAATGGAAAGTTGAAAGCCAAATTACATTTGGGATTTGAGCCCAAACTCTATGATAGATATTGGACTGAAAATGGATACCAGGGGTTAATTTCCCTATCTATCCTATGGTAATTGAGGAGGAAACTCCCACTAAGATTGCTGACCTGATAAGTAAAAATGGTGAATGAAACATTGAGGTAATTTCTCTTTATTTTGACTCTGTCACTTGTGGCAAAATTCTTTCTTTATCAAGTCCAAATGTTGAATACGATAAATTAAAATGGTTACATGCTAGAATTGGAGTTCCAACTGTTAAATCTCTTTACAGGGTTTTAACGGCTGATGCTGGGGTACCTAACCCAAACTGGAAAAAAAATTGGAGGCTTAAATGTCAACCTAGAACTCAACTTTTTCTTTGGAAACTTTATACTATTGCTTTACTTTTGAATAATATGCTTGCTAGGCTGACTAGAAAGGAATCTCATATGTGTTGTCTATGTAATGAGCATGTTGAAGACGCTTTACACTTTTTTTTTCCTTCTGAAATATCCTTTTTCACATGTTGTTTGGTTTGGTCTTGGATTAAATAATATGTGTGCTTACAGCAGTGATGTTTCAATATAGGATTGGATAAAAGGTATTTTCAGTTCTAGTGTTAATATTGGGCAGAAAAAGCCATCATTGTGGCTTGGTTTATACGGAGACACCGTTGTAATGTTATTTTTAAGTAGTGTGAACCATCTCCACTGAAAATAATGAAGGATACTCAGTTTCATCTATCCCATTTTAATAAAAATAGTGACAATCGGATTTTGCCCAGAGTAAATAATAATTCTTTTACAGGTTTTGTAATTATGTTTGAAAAATGAAGTAAAATAGGTTGCCTCTTTCGATCTTAATACAGGTCAACATGGAGTGGCATCAATATTGTTAGATGAGTATGGGAGATGCACATATGCCAAAGCTTGCTCAGGGATAACGACTGGACCTGAGGAAGTAGAATGTGTTGTCGTTAGAGAAGCTGTGTTGTGGGCTTTAGATGAAAGAAACGTATAATATCCATTTCATAGGAGATTGCGAAAATGTTATGTATTTTTTTACATCTTTTAATGTCTAATTAGGTTGGAGAGCTAGAAAAATCATGAAAGATACTCAACCGTTTTTTGTTTTTTTTAAGAATAGTTCATCTGTTTGTTTTAGGAGACAGTATATTCACATTGTTGATATACTTGCTAAAGGTATTAGTGTTAGAGCACTACTCGGTCGAACTCGCAAGTGTTGCTATCTCAAGCTTTTTTGTCAAGTTTAGTTGTCAAAACTATAAGTCTTGATTTCTAGTCTACTTATAGCTATGTTTCGGATTAGGATAGAATGTGTAGTTGAGGTTTAGACTTCACGGCGTTTATCGATTGAAGACGAAGAACTACTAAGGGGAGCTTGTGGAACTTCATCAACAAAAGGTATGTGGAGACTTGAACTCATCTATCACTCAGAAGTCTATTCTATTATATCTCCTATTGAGAAAAAAATTGTGTAGCTATATAGACTTTACATTATACACATTTGATATTTCGAGCTGAGTTTAACTCGCTTATATCTTTCTCGAAGTATGTGTTGGAAAGCTTTTGCTTCAACTACGTTCATCATTATTCTTGACGAAAGTCAAAAGATGATCATGTGAAAATCACCTGGTAACATCTTACATGATTTGTGTGAGACAGCCATTTGATGTAGACTCGGAATGTTTCATATTGATCATTCGATCACTTGAAGACATCTATTGTCGTCTTCTAAGAATGTTTCAATGATTAAAAAATCTTGGAACAATTAATCATTGTCTAAATATAGCACAGTATGCATACTCGTATGCAAACTGTTGTAAGAGTAATTCAGGTCCGGGAACCAAGTATGCATACCCGTATGCGAACGGTTTTAACTGACAGTCCGGGAACTAAGTTTGCGTACCTATTTGCAAACTTATTCACCTGAGTTCGGTCCATAACGACAATATGAATACCCGTTTGCGAACTATCGGAAAGGATCAAGTCCGGAACTTAAGTTTGCGTACCCGTTTGCAAACTTATGTGGTTAAGTTCTAAAATCGGTTAAGTATGATTTCATACTCATGAACAAATACATTTATATATTAAGGAATTCAATCTTTGCAAACCGTGGCTAAAATGTTCATGAACTGATTCTTTTGAATCAATCCAATTTTGTTTTAATTGTGTCTTGTATACTTCTATGAGAATATAAACAATTGAACAACTCTATGAGTAGCACTATTAGATTTATTTGAGTATCATTTGATCTAGAAGTGTTAAGATGAACATGGTTAACACAAAAGTGTTCATATGGCTAACTTCGGTTAACTGTTATTGAACCAACTCAATATATACGATTAGGTACGGTTGCACATTGTAAATGAAGGTATATTTCATTTGTGTGTAACAAGTTAAGACCATCTAACGGTGGAAACTTAGTTTGAATCTTAAATCAGGTTTTTCATCCAACGGTGAATATTGATTGCTTTATTACAAAGTTATCAAACCCTGATTTGAAGACTATATAAGGGAGAACTCTAGCAACTAGGAAACCTAATCCCCACACCTCCTATGTGATAGTAGTTGCGACTAGAGTCGATTCTCCTTTAACCTAGGTTTTTCCTAAAACCATTATAAGTTAACGACTTAAAGACTTCATTGGGATTCTGAAGCCAGATCCAACTATTTTCTCTGTAGTTGCGTGTTCTGATCTTACTTGTTCTATCGTATTGAGTACTATCTTCTCTAAGATTTGCTCGATATTTATCTCCGATAGGTAAGATATAAAAATTAATCATAAAGCTCTTCGTCTCATTCTTGTGATTCCACAATAACTTGTTCTACTACCATATAGTTAAGTTATTATGAGGTGATTAATATTTCTAGGATGTTCTTCAGGAATATAAGACCGGATTATCAATTGGTTCATGTTCACCTTGATTTATCAAAAGACGGAATGAAAACTTCGTAGGTATTTCTATGGGAGATATATTTATCTATCAGAATAGACTTTTCTATGGGAGACATATTTGTTTATTAAGTCTTCGACTTTGGGTCGTAGCAACTCTTAGTTGTAGGTGAGACCAGGTGTATGCTCTTCCTGTCAGATACTTTGAAAATTCATTCATACGGACGACATGGTTGTGCTCATGTTCATCCAATGATTCCAGAAACCGAGAAACATACTCTCGAGCATTTCCTGTTCCATCATAAAGAGTGAATGTTGGATAGGTATAACCCTTTGGAAGAGGAATCCTTTGCGTAGCAGCAGGGTATGGAGGTTGGTGACGATGGACAGAGGACGTCTTATCTTTTCCACGGTTCTCTAAGAGGCGTTCCAAATATTCACGAGTGATGAAACTTGATGGTTCTTTCGTTGGTGGGTTGTCTGCATCCTTGCGGACCTCATCATCTTCCGGGATATAGATTGGAGAGATTTTAGGATCAGCGGCCGAGGATACTTCTTTGGCTTTCCCTTTCTATTTCTCTGACTGACGTTGTGGCTGAGCTTGTTCAGGCGACAATTTGTCTGTGAGATTCTTGAGATGAGTGCATAGCTCCTTTGTGTCGTAGTCATGTCTATCTGATTTTTGGCGAGAATTTTCTGAACCTTCATGAGATCGGTTATGGTAGGAGGATTTTCTCTGATTTCTTTGGGAGACCGGCCGAAGAGAGGATTGTTACCAATGTTGGTTTGAGTAGGGGTGGTATCAGTAACGCCACTGTTGGAAGCCGGGGTGATTGGAGTACCACCATTGTTGTTGCTAGTGCTAGCACCATTCGTGTTAGGATTTGTAACTGAACCTGACCTAAGATCAACAATTTCGACGAATTGATATTGCAACCAAGAGATTAATCTCCCACTGTGGTCGCCAATCTGTTGATGAGATAAAACGATTTGTTGGTTTTATAGGAGAGTGAGGAAACGATCGTGCGGAGGAGACTCCTCAAACGAGAAAATTTCTTTAACCTTTTGCAAACAGATGCACTGCACGGGAGTGATTTTGAGTTCGAGGTATCAATCTGTAGGACTCCGGCCTAAACCAATACAATGGCTGTTCCAGAGTCAATTCGGTCACAAGAGAGGATGGGTCGATCTGTAGGAGGGAAGCTGAGAAGTGTGTGAGATCAATGATGATCAAGGATTTTGGATGTGTTGTGTATTCTGCGTGAATAAATAAGATAAGTTCTGATTGATTGAATTTTCTCTGTTGGAGTGATTGCTCAGACGAGAATTCTTGTGCAGCTGAGAATTCTTTCCTTCGACGAGCGTTCTTTTTCTTTCAATCATGGATTAAGAGACTCATTTATATTGCAAGAATAATAGACACATTGATCCCATGAAGTGTGACATTTTCTAGAGTGAAAGAGTGGGAAAGTAGGAAATCATGTTTAAACCAGTTCCACGTCGTGCGGAGACTTGGTTGATTGTCCATCCACTACTTTGCTAACTCCTCTAACTGCTTGCACGACTTACTCACATTTGTCATCGTGTGTTAACACACGTTCCATAGGCCGCCAGACCAAAACCCTAGTTAATATACCCCCATGCATGTGACATAATTGATGTCTCATGATTATGGAGTCTGCAAGGCAGACGTGTATTTAATTAGTCAGTTATTGACTTGATTAGACGATGAGTCTTAATACTGTTGAGTCGAGCATGATTGAAGAATACTCTATGATTCATGGATTGAGCATGTCTGTTGATACAGATGTATAATTCTCGAATGAATGTTGATAGCTGAATCAACATGATAAATATTGATAATCTGAGCAAATATTGCTCGTCTGAGCGAATATTGCTCATTTGATGAATTACTGAATATTGATAGTTGAATCAATATTTTTAATTCGAGCAAATATTGCTTGTGTGAGCAATACTACATGAATAATTAAATATTGATAGTTTGAACCAATATTCTTAGCCCGAGCAAATATTTGCTCATTTCATGAATTATTGGTAGCGCAACCAAATAAAATATTAATTTAAAATATTGGTAGCTGGATAAAATATAATTAATTAGAATGTTGGTTGCTGGATCAACATAAAAATATTGGTGTTTGAACCTATTCAGAATTATGCTTTGTAGAGCATTTGGTTCGAAACCCTAATTTTGATCGATTGATGATCAATTGATGATTTACTGAAAATCAATGAGTGAGAGGGACCGGATACATGGGATGACGGGCCGACCATGTAGTGCCCAGATGCTCAGATGAACAAATACCAAAATCTTTTTGGAGACTAGTTGGTGAAAGCATGATTAAATGTTGGTTTAATCATTTATTAAAATGGTGCTCGTCTGATCGTTAGGTAATAAAACCTAATTATGGAGAGATGAGGGACCGACCACGGGATATAAAAACCAGTCTAGTGGTCATGGGGCCGACTGAAGGTCGTTTGATGATATTCCAAATTATTTGGAAAGAGTTTGAACCCATTATGAACACATTAGGTCAAATTATGAAGATGTGTGGGACTGGCTCCTTGAAAGCCAAAGGGACGACCTTGGTCGGTCAAGGTGGCATGTCCATGTCACGATATTGCTCGTGGCTTAATTCTGAAAGTTTTAATACTTTCTGACGTGTATTCGAGCAATATTTTGGATTTTCAGAAGAGTTTGATCTTGACTGAAACTCTCAGTTTGCTTGAATGAGCAAGTGGGACATTGCTCATGCGACCAATATTTTAATATTTGCGTGAGAAGCATAGTCGGTCATGTGATCATTTGAATTTTGGCTTTTTGCTAGTTTGAGCAATATTGATGAAATATTGAAAAATCAGGGTTTTTGCTCAAACGAAGGAGTTTCATGAGATGAGAGAAGGAATAATAATAAAATAAGGAATAAGAGAGGTTGTGGGACTGGCCACGACTAGGGCATGGACGGCCGACTAGTAGGCCCGCTTTCGTGACACTCTTCCTATTTTTATATTATTTTCATCGTGTGAGGAAATATGGAGAAACTAAGAGTTTTGCTCAAACAAGAAAGTTTGCTCAAACAATGAGTTCTAATGAGACAAGGAAAATAATGGAATAGATTAAAATAAAATAAAATAACGAAAGAGGGGGACCGGCCTGCCGGTGGGCCCGGTCCCACGCCTCGTGTTTATTTTATTTAATATTATTATCCTTCCTATTTTGCATAGGTTCCTCGTTCGTCCATATTTTTGAATGCTCGTTCACGCATTTGGGTGCTCGTTCGTGCATTAATTATTGCTAAGTACACTTGCACCATTTCCTTGGGGCTTACTCGGTGGTGGCCCAGATGCCCGTACGTCGAATATTTATTACTAACCCATGGAATTCTGCTGGGAAAAGCCATGAATTAAAGTAATGAAATATTATAATGAACGTAAAATATTTTCTAGGAATTCAGTTGATGAATCTTGCGACTATAAATAATTAATTGATGGATCTATACTAGCAGGCAAGTTGTTTAGGAGCATTATAATTATTCGAAAATCGAGGTATGAGCTAGTTGAAGCGTAATACTCATTTTGAATGTTTATTCTGTAAAGTCAGGGAACATTGCGACATCCTGAAGACGTTATTGATCTATACTAGTGGTTAATACATCTAGGAACCGTCCAATCATTTCGATTCTACACAGAAGTGATTACTGAAATTGCTCAGTTAATGAAATATGTGGTGGTCTCAGTTGAGAGACTGCATATTCATGTATGATCTGAGAGGCAGTACACTCAGTCAGAGATTATCATGGCATGAGCTTTCATGCTCGAATTCTGAAATATAAACTACACATACGTGTCTGATGTTGGTCAGAAATATGCAAAGTTATGATTGACGATTTTATCCTTCGTCAAAAATCCACCATTAACGGTTGTGTGTGCTTTTTTATCTTCTATATCTCTTATTATTTCTCCCATGTTTGGTTCAAATCACCAATTTCCCTTTGTGATCCTGTTTTCCGCTGCGCTCGGGATGCCAAATTTACCAACAATTAGTATCAGAGCCATTGGACGGGATGGTGTGATTAAACCTTGAATTGAACGATGGTTTATTGTTCGCGTGGAGAAATATATTTTTGAAGGTAATGTTTCAACCGATGTTTGCACAAAGATGGGTTTGTGATGTGATTTAAAAATCGTAGGTTCAACTTAGTAGAAGTGTATGTTCTTTGTTTGGTTTTCATGATGTAGTATGGGATGAAGAATAAGGCTGAATGAGGTGGAATACATATATACTTCTTGAAGGGTGTTAGTAACTATACACTATAAAGAATGAGTTACAAAGTTTGAAGAAAGGATGGGGCTGTGAAGTCTCATGTAGAAGCAAGTTCAGCAAAGCTTCGAAGTTATGCACGAGTTGTTATAGATTTATGTTCTTAAGTCTATGTTAAAGTATTCTTGATGGCTTGCACATAACATCAAGAATGTGCCCGATCTCGGAAGCATGTACCACGGTAATATGGGTATTCACATGGTATATATTCTAAGCGAGTATGTTGGGTGTGATGGTGGTGAAAGTATGTCAGATTGGTGATGGCTATGGGAATCGCTAAAAGGATTAATCCTGTTAATCATAGTGGATAAGTCTGATGGGTTTTTTTCTTCAGATACTCGGTAATCATGACATGTGCTGGAGTATGATATTGAAGCTAATTTTTCCTTTTTTGGATTAGAGTTCATTATTTTGTTAGTTTACTGCTTAGGTAGAGCTATCGGTAATTCTTCTGGATGGTTCTCTTGGTGATCAATGGTGGAGTCTGTGTAAGAATTCGTTGATGGTGAATGAAGATTTTTATGGTGTTTGTGAAACGTGTCCAGTTTCACAAGTATAATTATGAAAAAGATGGTTTGAAGACTTTTATCAGTGTCATGGTGTTTTGATCGAAAAGATGGTTCTATGAAGATGAAAGTTCGGGTTTGAACTTCAAAAGGAATTTTACGGGTATATAGAGATGGTGAATAACTCTGGTGGAAGACGGAAGTGATTTCCTGTGGTCGTCTCATGCTTGAAAGTATGATCTGAGGTGGAGATTGTTAGGAAAACCGTGGGTTTCCTAATCTAGGTCCGTTTCTATACAAAGGTGGATTTCCTAATTGGAGTATGAAATACATTAGGAAAGAGTTTAGTTTCCTAATAGGAGATTAATACTTGGTGGCCAAGTTTGTGTTCTCTATATATGTGACTAGAATTGTATGTTTGTAGACATCCAACCTAGAAGAGTGGTAAATCCTTATGCTTAGGATTTTGGTCTCTTTGTTAGGGAGGATCGTGTGCTACCGTGGAGGTCAATATCGCTGTGGGAGAAAAACTTGTTGGGAGAGGATTTTGGTGTTCTAGTGTTTAGGGTTTAGGGCTTTGCCCTAAACCAAGCTTCTAGTCTCCATGTGTCTCCTCTGTTACTAGCAACTGTGAAGATGGTGTAAAAGAGAAGACACGAGGCTGGTTTGACGAATGGTTTAGAGAGTTGATTTTTATGGTTTCTTCAATGGTGTTCTCGGGTATGTCTTGTTAACTCTTCGGGTCTTGTCTTGGATTGCTGAAAGAGCATGTAATGGTCTTTGATTATGGAAGTTTTTCTGGTGGTGTTGGCCGTGGACGTAGCCTGTAAAGGTGAACCACATATATCTTGTGTTGTGATTGTGTGTGCTCTTTATCTTCTATCTCTCTTATTATTTCTCTCATGTTTGGTTCAAATCACCAATTGCCCTTTGTGATCCTGTTTTCCGCTGCGTTCGGGATACCAAATTTTCCAACAGCTTTGGCTCCCAAATGGAAGCCTAGGTAAGAAATAGAAAGGACCCTATATCACACCCAAACACCTCTGCTGCCTGTACACCCAAAACCATATGATTGTCTTCATTCTAGATCGCCATCAAACTACTTTTACATCATTTTTTTTTTTGATCTGGATCTTATTGAAATCTCCTGACTCATCTAAATCTCTCGGTGTGTGTTTTTTGAGTCAGGTTTGACTTAATTGACTCAAAAATATGTGAATCAGTGGTTGCGTCCCGTGAATCAGTGGTTGTGTCGCATGAATCAGATACATTTAATTCCCTGACTCAAACGGGTTCATGTCAGGAGTTAGGTCTATGTCAAGCCACGAGTCAGATCTAACTCGAACCAAGAAATAAACAGTGTGACATGTGACTCGTGCCGAGTCAGATCCACTTACCGAGACGGCAAAAAAACAAACACCTAGCTAGATTAACCTTGAGCCTTGTCGCTGCCTCAAAGCCCATGAGAAGTGACAGACTTGCTCCACCTCTTCAATCGTCGCGTCAACAAACAGCAAGAGTCTCTTCTGCTGGCAGGCTTGCTACTTATGCTAGGAAAACTGGTTCCACATGTATAAGTCTCTCTACTCCATCCATGTATTTTTATGATATGATCTTGAACTCCCTCAGGAGAAGAGCTGTATCATTCTCGGGTTAAGTTTTAATAATCTTCTGCTTATTAGAAGAAAAAAAACTGAAAAGAAGAAAATGAAAAGGATTTTGAAACCAATGAGTGGAAATGGAAGTCTGGTTTTCAAACAAAATACGAAGATTACCCAATTGGGTAAATCTGGTAGAATTCAAGAAGCCATTCAAATATTTGACAAAATGTCAAATAAAAATGCCGTATCATGGAATTCCATGATTTCTGTTTATGCCAAAAACGGTAAAATTAATGATGCACGTCGTCTATTCGATGAAATGCCTCAAAAGAATCTTGTTTCATGGAACACAATGATATCTGGTTATTCTCATAATGATCAAGTACATGAAGCAGAGGCATTGTTCGATAAAATGCCTCAAAGAGATTCCTTCTCTTGGACTTTGATGATAACTTGCTACATCAGAAATGGTGAGCTTGATAAAGCAAAATACTTGTTTGATATGCTTCCGGATAAACAAGACCCAGTTTGTTGGAATGCTTTAATAGCTGGTTATGCAAAGAGTCAGCGGATTGAAGAATCTCGAAGGTTTTTTGATATAATGCCAGTTAAGAATTTGGTTTCGTGGAATTCTATGCTTGCGGCTTATACTCAGAATGAACTTATGGATTTGGGTTTGAAGTTTTTTCTTCAAATGGAAGATAAAGATGTTGTTTCTTGGAATCTGATGGTTCATGGGTTTGTTCAGGTCGGCGACTTGGAATCAGCATCATTGTTTTTTAATAAAATTCCTAACCCGAATGTCGTTTCTTGGGTCACATTGTTTAGTGGTTATGCAAAAAATGGTAAGATAGAGGAAGCAAAAAGAATTTTTGAGGAAATGCCTGAGAAAAGTATCATTTCCTGGAATGCTATGATCGCAGGTTATATGCAGAATTCACGAATTGGTGATGCTTTGAAAATTTTCAAAGAAATGCCGGAAAGGAATTCTGCATCATGGACTGCGATGATAAATGGGTATGTCAGAAACGGCAAGCTTGAAGAAGCAAGACAGTTACTGGAGCAGATGCCTTCAAGGAATGTTACTGCTCAAACTAGTATGATCTCTGGATATGTGCAGAATATGAGGATCGACGAAGCGCGGCAAATATTTGATCAGATTAGTTCCCGAGATGCGGTATGTTGGAATACCATGATTGGAGGTTATGCTCAATGTGGTAAAATGAGAGAAGCCATCAAATTGTTTAAGCAAATGCCGAGAAAAAATCTAGTTACATGGAATACTTTGATTGCTAGTTTTGCTCAAAGTGGTCAAATGAATACGGCAATTGATATCTTTGAGGAGATGAAAGAGAAAAATTTAGTATCTTGGAATTCAATAATATCAGGATTTACTCAAAATGGGTTGTTCTTGGAGGCTCTTCAGCATTTCGTGTTAATGGGGAAGGAAGGGAGGAAACCTGATCAATCTACTTTTGCTTGTGGTCTCATTGCTTGTGCCAATCTCGCAGCATTGCCAATTGGAAAGCAAATCCAAGATCTTGTTTTCAAGAGCGGCTATTATCAAGATTTATATGTTATGAATGCTTTGATCAGTATGTACTCTAAATGTGGAAGAATCTCAAAGGCTGAACGAATTTTTAGAGATACAGATACGGTTGATATTGTTTCCTGGAATTCTTTGATATCTGGTTATGCGCTGAATGGATATGGGAAAGAGGCGATTAAAATTTTCGAAGAGATGGAGGCTAAGGGGTTATGCCCGGATCAGGTTACCTTCGTCGGGGTTTTATCTGCTTGTAGTCATGCAGGGTTGATTGATCAAGGAATAAAATTGTTTAAATTAATGACTGAAACTTACTCCATTGACCCCGGGGAAGAACACCATGCCTGTATGGTTGATTTGCTAGGCCGTGCAGGAAAGTTAGAAGAAGCTTATAAATTTATAACTGAGATGCTTGTAAGGGCCAATGCAGGAACTTGGGGTGCATTACTCGGGGCATGTCGAATGCACAGGAATGCAGGCTTAGGAAAAATTGCCGCTGAGAAGCTTTTCGAGTATGAACCACACAAAACATCAAATTATGTTTTAATGTCTAATATTCATGCCGAAGCAGGTAGATGGAATGAGGTGGAACGGGTGAGGATGCTGATGAAAGAGCGGAGAGTAGAAAAACAACCTGGGTGTAGTTGGATTGAAGTAAAAAATCGGATCCACCCATTCTTCTCAGATGATTCAGCAGAAACCAGGACAATAGACATTTGTGAAGCACTGACTCTTCTGACATTGCATGCTAGAAGCACGGATTTTGATCCTGATATCGAACTTTTCCAGGTTGATCATGGGTGATTAATTACAACTGAACTCTCTTCGAAATTTATCATTTGAGAAACCCTGGCGAGTAGAAACTTACTAGTGTTTGTCTAAACCTCTCATTCTATATGTTCCGTTCGATAGTGTTAGAAGTGTGGCAGCAATAGCTTCAATGTGTGTTCGACCAGAAGTCACTCACAGGCCATTTATGGAGGTTTTCTAGTTCTGAACCTTTGGAGGAGCTGAAGAGGAAGGAGTAGACAATTTTGGGAGTGAATACCGAGGCTTTCTAGAGGCACCTTGGCGAGCATGGAGTTGCATTCAGGTTAGCAATACTATCAGCAAAACGGATCAGAAAATTTCTCTGTTGATTATCATTGAGCATCCATTCATTCTAATTCCACAGAAAAATTCATCATGAAAGCTAATTCAAATATTTATATTAGGTCTTACACTGATGTCTATATAGTATTATATATCAAATAATCCAAATAAAACCCTGCCATAGAATAAGCCAGGAACGTATGCATATATGTCTTTATGCATCAGACCAGACGATATCCAACTCGCCCCAGTTGTCTTCTGAAACACCCAGTGCTTTCCATACTGCCTTTGAAGCGTCCACAATGTTATTAGGGCATGGAGGTTGATAATCATGCTCATCATCACAACCCATAGTTGAGTCACACTCGTCAACAACCATCGCAACAACTGTCCGTCCGTTACCTGTTATAGTTATATTGTTCATACACCGTTGTTCATGGTTAAACCATCCTGTTGATAATGCCACGACCGGAGTATCGTCAGAGTGATAGTTGTTATCACATTCGGACGGACCACCACCATCACCATCTTTCTCAAAGCTGTTGAGAGTCAAGACGGCTCTACCAACAGGAGGTGAACATGTGTATGTTGGATAGAGTTTTCCTTGCTTACAACAGTCAGAATAGTTCTCTTGGTTGCATTCACCTGGTGGGGCTTTCTTACCCTTGATTTTCCCACTAGGTCTGCATGTCTGAGCTCCAACAATCTCTAAACGACTTGTTATTACAATAAGGAGAGCTAGTAAAATCAAAATACATGAATTCTTACTCATACCTTTCTTCATCTTGGTTTTGCTTTGCTAGTCTCTTCCTTCCCTCTTTATGTATGTAGGCTTAGTAGTTTCGTTTTCTTTTTGATGTGTTATGGTGGAATTCTGACTAGGGTATATATAGTATTTTGATGAGCTGCTAAAAAAATTCTCACAAATGTAAGTTATTACCCATAGTTTGTTTTTAGGTGTGGATATTAATTAAATATTCATTTTTGACAAGTATTTTGGGAGAGAGTATTAGAGTTCCTACTAGGTAGAAAAAAATATAGTTTCTTATGTTCTCTGAAAATGCCAAAGTAGGGGTATTTGGTTCGTTTTTCTCAGTAATATAGTAGTATTTGCCAACTATTTGGTATTTAGTGATGGAATTCAGAAATGATCCTTAATTTGTTTTATTGACAACTTAATCTTAGAACTTAATTTGTTAGGTTCACTAGGATTTTGCGAATTGGCAAGCAAATTCTGGAGAACTTCCACCACTAGCATTAGCTTTTATATTCAGCTTTTAAAACATGGCACAACTATTACTTTTCTTCGTATAATCCGGCAAGCTCCGGATGTTAAAATCTATTATCTGCTTGATAAAAAGAAGTTGTAACTAATAGAAATAATAATGCATCACCAAAATTTATTTGTGATGGAGACAACTTTCATCAAAGAAATATACATATTGGTTAAAAGTATTGTTGCTGTTTCGAGTCCCATAGGATGGGACACGTAGTGGCATCGTGTGCAGCCAAGACTTAGCATAAAATAGTATTTGCAAACCCATTGCTATGTAGAGACTTGTCCCGCGAGCATTTCAGCTTAGTTCCTTTCTCACCCTTGAAGGCTGTTATTTTATATCACTCGCTCTG
The DNA here is from genome assembly GCA_023531105.1 of Papaver atlanticum. NCBI lineage: Eukaryota > Viridiplantae > Streptophyta > Magnoliopsida > Ranunculales > Papaveraceae > Papaver > Papaver atlanticum. The sequence goes on from JAJJMB010017331.1 coordinate 2,947,138, forward strand.
AGATATGTTCAATAAGGGGCAGTATCTTTTAAAGTTTATGCTTGGGCTCCTGAAGTTAATCTGTTTACTTTTCGGACAAAGATTTGCCGGCTACTTCACCAACTTAGGCATTAATTTCAGGTGTTCCATTTAATCTATAGAATGAAACCACGTTAAAAAGAAAAAAAAAAAGAATGAAACCACATTTAAGACCCTTGGAGCCAGATGTTGTGGTCTCATTAAGATCTCAGATGGTCAATATGAAGTACCATCTGAAATGCATCAATCAGATGGTCAAACTGATGAAAGTGGTGTTGTTTTTTCATTGGAAGAGCCTGCAGCACCACCTCATACGTCAGTTCTGGATGTATGTTTAACATTAAATGAAAACATTTCAAAATTATACCGGGCCAGATCATCCTTCAATTAGCGAAAATAGCGGTCTTTTGGGCACACCTAATAATGTTGCCTTTTTTTGGAACGATTTTTTGGGTGCCATTCCGTATTTGGAGGGGACCATGATTTTAGTTTTAGTAGGGCATTTGGAGGTAAGTTGAACAGGTTCGTCTTACATATTTGGGTACCCTAGGTGAACAAAAAAGATGGGCCTTTTTCTATATTATCGAATTACCAGTATATTACAACAAAAAACTTAGCTGACGGCAAATGATGATTCAAGTGTAATATTAACAACAAAAAAACGGCCCTAACAACACATGGTGATTTAAGTGTAATATTATCAAATATTTATCATCTTGTTCAAGAAGATACAATGTTAATAATGGATGTAAAGATCGCCCTCTTCGCATTTACCGCTGCGAACTCATTTATAATATTGTCGTAGTCAATACTACGTAGCATATCTGCTTCAATAGATAACATCGCTAATCCGTTTAATCTCTCTTGAGACGTCGTTGATCGAAGGTAGGACTTGATCAAATTTAACTTTGAAAAACTTCTCTCGGCAGATGCAACTGCAACAGGGATTGTCAAAAAAATTCTACATGCAACAGACGCATTTGAATAGCAGCCACCCATATCCGTTAAGAAATTTAACACTTCGATAGCCTTTTCAGTTTCCATAGGAAAAAAACTTCGTAAAACCCTCAACTTCGTATATAACTCATCCCTATTAATATCTAATTCCATTTCATAGCTTAGGTTTTTTCAAGTTTAACACAAAAATTCTTTAGATTATCATTATCAACAGACCTTAATTTGTCTAAATGAAACAAAAACCCAAAAGTTTCCTCATATGCTTGAAATTGTCTTCCATCTCAATTTCATAAAAGTGCTTCTTTCTTTTTCGTACTCGTACCTCATAATAAAAAAGGCTCAACATTTATAGATATTGCAAGTGTTTGAGCTTCTTCCAGTGCCTCCTCAAATCCATTCTTTCTGTAATCCTTAAAAAAAGAAACAAGATAATTTAATTTAGTAACAACATCATCAAGATTCGTATCTTCGATATGAAGTTGTGCTCTATGCCAAACAACCATATTAAGTATAAGCTCAAAATTATCAATCTCTCGTGTCAATATGGAATAAGCAGTACCCCTTGTCTTTGCATTAAAATCAACCAACGTCGACAGCTCTTATAAGGCATCTCGTATTTCGGGAGCTTGAAATCGGATTTCTTTGATAGCTTCTGTATGACTTTCCCATCGAGTATCTGATAATGGTTTAACTGTCAGGCCTTTTACATGTTTCTTAACCACCATCCAACGTTCTGTAGATGCTGGAAAAAAAGTTATATGTATGTTGCACAACTTGGAAAAAGGAGACTGCTTTTGGACATGAACTAGCCATATCACAAAGTGCAAGGTTAAGACTATGACAGGCACATCACATATAAAAAGCTCTAGGATTTACTTCAGTAGTCTCTTTTGCACCCCTTTATTTTTTTCCAGTCATATTTGCTCCATTATCGTACCCTTTCCCTTTAACATTATAAATATCAAGGTTTAGGTTCTGCAAGAGCTCTTCAAGTTTATTAAAAAGTCATTTTCCGGTCGAATCGTCCACCTTTACAAATCCCAAAAAGTACTCCTCAACTTTGGTCGGAGACCTGGACACACTACACATCTTATGACAAGAAACATTTGCTCTTCATTACTTATGTATGGAGTACAATCAAGATTACAGAAAAATACTTTGCTTCTTGAGTTTGCTGAACAATTTTATCTTTCACTTGACGTGCCAACAATGCAATTAATTTATTTTGGATTGAAGGACCAAGATAAAGATAATGATGATAAACTTCATGGTCTTTAATACGTCGAAGATGATCTTGCATTACCAAATCAAATTCTGCAATCATTTCATCAAAGCTTAAGAAATTACCGTTATTCGCTACCCCAACCTTGTCGTTTGCTCCGCGGAATGCCAAATTATTTTTAGCAAGGGTTCTTATAACAACAATTATTCTTATTAAGACTTGTTTCCAATATTTTTTTCTCCCTCTTGATTTGTTCATGAATCTCCTTATCAATAATTACATTCTTGTGAAGTCTGATTTCCGGTTCTTTCCATTATGCATGGCAGTATAGTGCCTAGTAGATAACTCATGACGTGAAAGCTTAGCGCCCATATTATGCCAATGTCTACTACAAGAACAATCATAACAACAGCAACATCAAGATCTTCAGCAACAACAACATCAACTGCAACAACATATGCTTACAAGACTCCGACTCCGATTCAGACCTATTCAGACCGATTTCTACTGATTCCGACCGTTCCAGCAGACTCCAGTTACCTTTGTTACCGTTTATCTCATCTCCAAGTGATTAAAAATCCTAGGTTGATGGAAAACCTTTGCTACTGTTACTCTTACCACCAAGGAATTAAAAACCCTTGGTTGATTGAAAAACCCTTCATCACCAAGTGATTCAAAACTCTTGGTTGATTGAAAAAAACTTGGTTGGATCTCTTAAATATCCCACTGCTGCAATTTTGCAGAGTGCAATTTTGTTTCTTTCAAAACAAATTTGGCCTCTTATTCTTGATATGTTACTGTCCTTAGGAAATGCTGGAATGGTTAAAATTGGGAAATATTTGGTTTTGAATCCGTGGAGTCACCATATCTATGATGTATGTAATTTGATCTATGATCACTCCTGTAATGTTTCCGAACTCAAATCGGTTGTATCAGTTAATGTACGAGGTTTACCTCTTTTATGAAGAAAAAAAAACAGATTATTACGTCCACCTTGCTTGACTAATTTGCAACAAAAACAAAACACTCGATCCAAAATATTTGAGTATACTAGCCATCTTCTATCTTCGGTTTCACATTGCTCAAACGCCTTATGTAATGGTGATGTTCAAAACATCTAGCTTCGGCATCTGCACTTTTGGGAAAAACAAAATCAGTGTTATTTCTTCTGACATGACCATGATCTACCAAAAGGTCTCTCAAGTAATGGTTAATCTCTTTCCAATTCCCCGGATCATGAATATTTACTGGTACAAAATCTCTATTTTGAGCCCCATCTAAATCATCTTGCATATTCTCATCTTCACCTGCATCTGAGTCTTGGCCACTTAGTTCTTCTTGCACGTTTTCATCCTTTACCCTACCATTCAACAAAGCATCCTCTTCTAACATATACTATTTACTAAGTTTTCATACTCCTCGTCACTATCAATACTTCATCCGTTTCTAAAAAAATATGCTTGTTTTCTTATTTGGATGTTCCAAAAAAATTAGTTTGTTTTCTCATTTGGATAGTCAAATATTATTAGTTTACTAATTTACCCATGGAGGGACCACTTCTTTTTTCTCTCTCTTAATATGAAGAGGGGACCACTTCTCTCTCCATTTTTCTCTCTAATATCAAATCGATGGGGTCATGGATAAAATAGAAAAATAATATGAAAAAAATGGTTATGATTAATTCTCTTAATCCTTGTGCAAACCAAACAAGTCTATTTTTTAAAACCAAAAGGAGTATTTATTATCGCTGACATTATCGATAAGCGAACAAATTGGTTTCGTCTTCATCGCTTTAATTATCGCTTACATTGTGTTGGATGATTCTTGGTACCAAATATTTATTCATATCATCAGTTTAAGACCATTATACTGCATCCTTTGTTCGTCGTATTACTGCTTTGGCGTGACCACTTATCTGCTTTCTAATCATGGTTGTCGGCTTGAATTGCTTATATTACCATGTGAACAGACGAACAAATTAATTGTTTATGAAAGTGTCAGTAACACACATGATAAAAGTATCAAAATTGGCAAAAGCTCATTTCATACAACAAAAAGCACACTGTACAAAATCTTAACAGTGCCTAAATTCAAGATAAATGCATCTCAAAATTATAATTAACACCTAAATCCACAATTGTTAGCTGTTGGGTGTTCCTGTTGGGCCGTTCACTCCTTATGGGTCCAACGATTAGGTTCCTTTAATAAATAAGGGGGAGATAAATAGGAGGTTAGGTTAGATAAGAAAAGGAAACGTGATTTGGTATATAAACTCTTGTCCGTGAGAACAAGGAGCAACGAGCAAAACAGAGGTGAGTTTTGCTGTCGTGGTCGTGACAGAAACTACCAATGAACAAACACAATTGAGAAAGAGGGCAATGTTATCCAAGTGGTATATGCACCTTGAAGTTGTGTGAAACCCCAGTTTGGGAGAATTCGTTGTAACCCATTATTTGTCATAGTGGAAGTTTGCCCGTGGTTATTTACTCTTTGCATTGAAGAGGTTTTTCCACATTAATCTTTAGTGTTATGTGATTCGTATTATTTTCGTCGTACTTGGGTATTGCGTATTATTGCTTGTATAGGTTCCATATTGTGCATAACATCCCGGATCGTTAATTCCCCCAACAGTTCCTTGTTACAATCAAAATTCATAAATATCCCAAATTTTGGCTCACAACTCTCAAAACCCTAACAAAATTACTCAAAATACCTAAAGTGATATCAAATCATTAATCATTCAATAACATATCAATCTCCAAGAGTACGTAAATAACACCTTGTGAGACTCACAAACCCTACAACAAATAGATTATGTTGATTGTGAATTTTTGATCGAGATGATAAGATTTAATGATTCAATCTCATTTTAGCATGACTTAATAATTTTGGGCCCCCATCAAATGGGCCTTAGGCGGCTGTCTATGCTGCCTTGTGTATAAGCCCGCCCTGAAGTTGAAACACCCCTTATCCAAATATTTATCTTAATACAAAAATTACGCTTTTTAATTAAGTTAGTGAAATGATTAAGTTAAGCTAATTAATGATTAATGGGGTTAAATTAATAAGTCGTTTTTTAATAATAAAAAAATTATTGAATGAGAGAAGAAGAAGAAGGCTTTGGAAAAATATTTAGAATCATTTTATTTATTTTTTATTTTTGTGAGATGGTATTCGAAATGAGTGATTCGAGAGAAAGCTCATCTGAATCAGAACCTTCATCTCCTTGGGTATTCATTAATCTTCACAACAATATGGAAATGAGTTATTTGTTAGATGGTGACTGCATTCTTCCCGAAACTCAATCTCAAGATGAACATTATGGTTTTTACGAGTCACAACCAGATGATGAGTATTTAGGTACTCTGGGTATACTTCAAATTTAGTTGATGTTACTTGAATTGGCCATAACTTTCTTAAAAGTGAAAAAATTATAATCGATTTCGGCTAGGTCAAAAAAGTACGGCTACAATATCCGAAGAAAAGGTAGCCGAACTTATCTATAAACGTAGTTCGGCTAATGTTTCCGAAGACGCAGGTAGGTGAACTTAGCTTCAATGGAGTTTTTTCTTTGTTCAGCTATCAGGTTCTAGGACAAGTAGCCGAACTTTTATTCTAACGTAATGTTCAGTTTAGTCGAGTCCACCATTATCTTAGCGGATGTAAAAGATAAATTTGATAAATAATGCGTTGTAAGTCATACTAAATGGGGTTTTTTTTATGGTGAATGGGACTCATTAACTTGGTCTCTTATCGAGGATGATTATAATCTAAATATGTGATTTTTGTTAAACATTAGTCTTGCCCCGAATACCCCAAGGATATTGTAATGTATGTGCTTGAGAAATGGTTGGAACCGCACAAAGAGAGGTTTGTTTATGCATTTATCAACCACCATAAACACTTGGGGAATCAAACGACAAGTTTGGTTGAGTCGGTTCACCACTGTTGAAAAATATTTTTGTATGTGTCTATAATTTTGTAACGTTTCTATGCAAAATTACCTCAATCGCGAACATTGATAGAATTAAAGAAAAGTTCCAAAACAGTCATGTCTTCAAGATCAAGAAATGGGCCAATAAACCTTAGATCAAGGAAATCCAATATAACGTCTCTCATACTTATATTAAGAAGTTGATAGTAGAAGTGAAGTTGATTGAGGATTGGGAAACCAAGCGGGAAGAGGTTCTCGCTTGTCTCCATATGATAGTTAACTACAAAATTAGCGTAATCCCTTTAAGCAACATTGATCCATTTTGGCAACACTTAAGTTTCATCCCTCTTCCAAAGAAAAGGGTCGGAGAAGAGTTCGGGGATAACGAAATGAGAAGAACCGTACTCGAGATATATTGAAGCGTGAACAAACTCCAACGACAAATATTTTGGGATGACATGCATGAGTCAAAATGAGAGGATACCAAGTACACCACCAACTTATTCATTTTGATAGGAGTATAAACTATGTAATATTTTTAACAATTAATCAAAAGATGCGGAAAAGTAAAAAGCATGCACAAAAAAAAAAATTGTTAACAAGGAAATCGCAATAGCATAAAAACCCGGGGACCTCATCCAGATTTGAACACCAAACTATATTAAGCAGCTACAGACGCTAGCCTACTATCAGACTTCGCACTGAAATGTAATTGAGACAGAATCCACCCTCCAAGAGATTCAGTTATAGTCGCGCTCCTTACGTCTCATGAACCTCGCAAGGCTCTACGCAAACGTTTCCCTTAGCTGATGTCCTATATAACCTAAGAGTTTTTTTAGCCCAAGTGATTACTTTTGATATCAATATGCCTCTTACAGATAATCCTATTTGATTTCCCTTTAAATAAAAGATCAAGGCTTGGAAATCTATTTACAATAGGAAAAGCTAGCAAACCTCACAAATTCAGAACACTTACACCCAGTTAGCTGAGAATCCTGGATTCTTAACCACCTCTGAAGAGCAATCTTGAACATCAATTAAGAATAGTTTTCATATATCTATCTTGAGGAATCACAAAGTCTGAGATGAAGAGAACTTTGTGATTTCTATCTATCTTGCCTAAAATAGATATATGAAAACCTCGATAACACAAAAGAAAGATCAGGATATGCGAACTATCAAGGTAAAGATAGAGTCTGACCTGGATTCACGAATCCCCAAGTAAAGTTTTTCAGTTGTAGAACTAATTATATTTTTCAAAGGAACCCTAGATAGGGTATGACTCTAGTTATCAACTAGGATACAAAGTTTCATGGATTGAATTTCCCAGTTGAAATAGCATATATATTTATAGGTGTTCAAGACTGAGGGTTGCTTAGAATTCAAGCTAAGATTCAAGCAAACACTTTCTCGGTTTAGATGAAACTCTGATTAGGGTTTCAAGGAAGCATGTGAGAAGTTCGTCTTGAACTTACATAGAAGAATATACACAGTGGTCGTTTACGGAACCGTGTATAATGAACGTTCTTGGCAAATATACCTTATCAACTAAAAACCAATATCGTGTAAACACTTAAGGTTTTAATCATGATCTACATAAACAAGGTGTTTTAGTGATTAATGATGTCTTAGAGGTGTTTATGAAAGTCATAGTAATGCTAAACATATTTTAAAAATAAGTCCTCGAGCATCTGCTAATGTTTTACTGAGATTTTTGGTGAAACGGTTCGTGAACCGTAAAGCAGTTCACAAGTCATCCATGTAATTTAAAAAAAGTGTCAAGAAATACCTTTGCAACTTACATTGCAGTGTATGGATGACTCAAGGAAATGAAGTGGCTATATTTAGAGAATTTGTCCACCACCAAATGGGGGATGGAAATTTTGAAGCAGTTTTTTTTGTCCTAGGAAATCTGATGAAAGTCACTAAAGATCAGAACATAACGACGGTTAATCTAGCTACCGTAGCTATAAATTATATACACTTCAATAATTTTAACCGGAAAGGACCAAACTTAAAGTTTTTATTAAGTTACCTTCAATTATTAGAAGTTAATCGTAATAACAATGCTCTGTGTGATTCTTATGGGTTTTTGGATGATGCTTGAGGCAGCTCTGCGGACCATTTTTTAACCACTGAGTAACTATATTTGGTAGTTAGCTCTTTTCATATATATATATATATAAATCTTTTAGTGTGATTCGTGTGAATAGCATAGTAAAATCCTGGCTATATTTTGTATATAAGGTATTGGTGATTGTTATTTAGCGCCATCTTATACCAGTTTTCGAACAATGCAACTCCTAATTGGAATGGATAGCCAAATTTATCATACACCATTATCAAGTATACAACCCTTATAGATTAAGTATATGGCCACGATAAATATATGGACACCATTTTCATCTGCTAACCCATAACGAACCCTCCCCTCCAATTAGACTCTGGTCTTATAAAAGACAAATAGTCTCTCACTCATTAACGCAGCAGCCTCTCGCTTCTTCTCTGCTGTACTTTTTTTTGCTCTCGTAAACCATCTCAAAAACCCTTTTTTTCTTTGCTCTTGAAACCCCCTTCTCACCATACAAATCTTTCTAGTTTCCCCTTTTCTTTTCTGCCCTAACTTTTTATCTTCCTCTTCTCACAAACTAATTTGACTATTGATCGTCATTTTCATCTCTGAACCAAACTTGTTGTTTTTTCCTTAGAAGCTTAGTTCACCCTTTGAACATGTATACTTGAGATATTTAGCTTCAACAAAAAATCTTTGTCGAAAAGAAGAGATATAATGGAGGTAAAGTTCAATTTCAGGGTCATAATTTCTTTTTCATTGTTTTGTTTGTGTACAAAATGCACTTGATAATGAAAAATTAGGTGTAATTGTTTTCTTATTAGTTTTGGGGTTTTCTGAATCTGTGATGTTTTGTTTGCCTCCGCTTGTCATGGGATTTGGGGGTTTTAGAGTACGTATTGAAAATTGAAGCATGTGTTCTCATGTTTGGGCTTAAAAATGGCGGTATAATTCTGTAATGTTGTTTTTGAATTTATCAAAAGTTTCATTATACTTTTCCCTTGTCAAGTGGATTTAGGAGTAGTGAATTTATAGGTATGAGTTATGAAAACTAGGATTGGATGTAGTTGACATTTAATATTTTCAGATCTTTACCTTGATAAATCTTTACCTTGAATTATGGTTAGAGCTTCACTTACACGAGGAAGCCCATGCGCTAGCCGGAAATTTAGACCCCCGAGCTACAAACATAGTCAAACAAGACCCTTAGACCATATATATGATGATTGGCCATTAAAAAAGGTAGGTTAGGGGGAAATCAAGTAAAAGCACAAACGAATGCAAATTTTACCTTTGCATTAATCTTTAAAAGAAGATTAGTGAAATATTTCATTGTTAGAGGGATATATTGAGTACCAATTCATGCTTGATTAAAGCATTTTTTAACCAAGGTCCTGCATAACAAAATAATAAATAAAACACATTAACCAAGGACCAGCTTAGAAGTATTTAATGTTGAAGGTGAGAGGCAAACAATAAATATCAGATTTCTTTTGATTCTTCTTCATATGTAAGTTACATATGATAAATGGGTCGGGATCGCATGACAAAAGGGTTTGAAAAACCCTTTTGAAAAATTACCAACACCATTAGATGAGATATATCTAATGGCCCATAGTTATGCTGACATGGCATCATTATTTATTTTTTTCCTTTACGGCTCCGTTAACCGAGCCAAATGGGAATTTAGTTTAAATTTGCTGCACAAAAAAGACAAACCAGTATTCTTCCATTTTTTTGATCGGTGACATAACACTATCCGTTATCAAGTTAGGTACATGTTCATACATAATCATTGGAAATATTTTTTTCCACTCCAGACAAGAAAATAAAGACGAGGAAGAAGATACAAAAATGATTGGTTAAATGAGTGTCCAAAAAACATTTTTCAACTGACTTGATTTGATTAAAGTTCAAAACAGCTTTTCATCAACTTTCATTATCATCTTAAAATGTCTTAAGAGCTCCTCTTAATCCCAGGACAGTGAATAGGATGGTAAGAGTAAGAAATGATTGGGCTCTAGCTCTACTCTGAAGCCAAACATTAACTTCAATTACATCGAAATAGCAATGAAATTTTAATGAATAATTTTAAGCTCGGGTATCTAATCAAGAATAATCTTTAGTACATGTTACGTACAGAAGCTCAATAGCCTTTTAATTCATTAGAGTTATTGCTCGAAATATGACTCGACTTATAAGTGGGCACCCACTCTATTGAACACAAGGTAATAGTTAGGGAGAAATAATATATTTTCTGATTGTATTATCGTTTCAATTAGTGATTCAGTTTCAATAGTATTGGACAATGAATACAAGCATGTCTTAAAATGTAGTAGCCTATAAGAACTTCAAGAAAATAAATTAAAATGCAGTAGACTATAAAGACATGGTTAGGAAAGTGTGTCATGAAGAAAAGTTTGCAATAAAATCATGTGTTATATATAAGAAATAGTTATGTCATCCTAATTGTCGAGTAAGTTATTTACAGATACAAGGGAGCTTTATGCATATAAATTATTTTCTTCGTATAATTTGATAATTACATATACACATTTTCGCTACTTTCTAAATCTTATAAAAAGCTACTCCCTCCATTTCAAAAAGATAGGCTTGTTCTATGTGTAATTTGTACATGAAACAAGCCTATCTTTTTGAAACGGAGGTAGCAACAAATTTTAATGTCTTGAAACAACCACTATACCATGTAAGCATATCTGAAGGATATCACAATATAAAAACTCACCTATGGTATACCAAGGACACGACCCTTAACTGAAATCATACTTTTTTCGATGGACATCTCACTAGGATGAACTGATACAACCTTGCACTTTTCGTGATTTATCTGAAACAATGAAATAAATAATTGGACAACTCTTGAGATATAAACACTAATGTAAGGGAGAAAAATGAGATACAAACACTAAAGTAATGCTTCCTTACTTTAGTCAGAATTGTTCTACCTTGCAGAGGTTCAAGCTTTGATTTTGACATTAAAGAAGACCTTTTCTCAGTAGCCAAAGAATGTATATAACTTTGCAGTTGATGTGGTGCAACCAAACAAAGCTCGATAGAAAAAAACAATCAAGAACCCAACTGAGAGACCAAATACAATACTACACATCCCAAGCATCATGCTAACCTCCAACGGAAGATACATTGGTTTGTTTGGCCTTCCAAAGTCAAGACAGGGCACATTTCCAGAAAAAGACAAGTGAAAATTATGATGTTGTTTTAAATAATTATAAACAATAATCCCATCATCAGCATCTATTTTTCCTTGAGAAACTGCGTTAAATTTTGAAAGAAAAAAGAAAAAAAAAAGTATTAATACAAGGCATGCTTTCCATAAACAAAAAATGATATTTATGATTGTTGTACAAAATAATCATAAACAGTAATGTCACTAATTTCAGAAAGTAGCCTGATCAATTAGAATGAATTACCAAAAGAAAAGAATAACGAAAAGATATGGGGATAAAAATATCACACATTTGTTCTTCGCAGTTTTCTTTGGTTACTCCGACAACCTTGAAATCCTTTTGGGTGTGCTCTTCCTTAACCAAAAAATTTCTCAGAATTTGTTCGTCCTGCAACTTCAGAAATCAACACCACAAGCTAAAGAAAAGATGAGAAAGACTTATATTAACTAGAGTAGATTGCTCTTTTACCTCTTCTCAGTCAATTTTCTCCGAATGATGCTTGTTTTGGCTTTTGAATATACACTCAGTCACAGTACAGGTCACTCTATTGGATATATCTGTAAAAATAGATTAAAAAAAAACTCGATAAGGCAGCAATTTTATGGGTTACAAACCTAGAATAAAGGCCAACGACATGAAACATTACCTATACTTAACATAGACCCACTTTGTGTAATCAGGAATTTCAGATGAAACCGTAGAGCAATGGTAACTCCACAATCATTTTCATCCACCAAGTCTATATCACCATGACAGGACTGAAGTAATCCTTTCATGACACTTCTCTCAACATCTACACGATGACCATCATTAAAATTCAAATTTTTGAAATGATTAGCCAGCAACAAAATTGGATTTCCTTCCTTTCCAACATGCCTAGAGATTGAGGAAGTCACTGGTTGGTCTTGACAAGTTTAAACTGAAAGTAATCATATAAACGATCATTTTTGCACTCCGACCATGAGGATACAGTCCTCTAATGAAGTCATCTGTGAAGATTGCATTCAAAATATATATAGAGAGAGAGAGAGAGGAAAAGGAAGCAAAGAACAATGAATAACAAAATACTATCGGCTAGAAAGATATGCTTCTCTGGCTTCCTAGTCATAATGGGAATTTTTCATTAAAAACTGCTTATAGAGTACTTAATGACTATATTATACCAATAGCATCACTCGCACCACTGCTGGTAATGATATCATAAGGAAATTCTTAATGGGAATTTTTCACCATCCAAGGGTCTTAAACTTTTTATGGAAATGTGTCAACGGTTGTTTACCTACTAGGGATGAACTTTCAAGATTTTTCCCTGACATGCCTGTGAATTGTTCTCCGTGTGACACTGGTCTAGATACTATGCAACATTTTTTCTTTGAATGTTCCCCTAGCCATCGGTTTTTTTATCTTCTGACGTTGAGTTAGCCTTTCATGAACTTCAAATGTTAGTGCTTGGTTTACATTGCTAGTAAATATGCTTGATTGTAAAATTGAGAGCTCAACATATCGGGGCTATCATTCAAAGTACAGTGCACATGTACATACGTAACCTTGTATAGGGAACATGATTGACTTCTCACTTAAAGTCTTACCAAGCTTCGAATTTTGCGGATTTGTTAGGCAGCTATAATCAGTTTTATTATCGTAGTTTATCATTACGATGTTGTGATTAATCTTATTTATCTTCATCTTGGAAGCAAAAAAATACAAGTTAAGTTTTTTATCGCTGAATTTTTCACTATTTGAATTGTAGTAATTTTTATAGGAAATTCCTTTTGCTACATGAGCAACCGCCAAAACAGATTATCATCTTCAGGTAATATTGGAGTGATTGTATATCATCTCGAATTTCCTAGGTACAATAACACCATGGTTTAAGATTTAAAAGATTATGATTTTTCTTGTAGGGATGGAGTGTGTGAACCTCAATTTGAGAAACTACTGTCTGACGAGTTGAAAGGAATGTAAAAGGTTTGTATGGCATAAGTAATCCAATTTTTTAACATGGAATCATTACTTTTACCTCTTAGAATCAATGTTAATCTTGTCAAGTTATGTTTCCTTTAGGCTATATATAAAATTTTATCTCAAAAAACATAGTCTGTATCTCCATATATTTTGATTAGTTATATATTAGATTATTTATTATTAGAAAAAATCAAGGGAGAAAGCGATATATACAAAACCTAAAAATGTATACACTTTACCAACATATATGATAAAACAAAAACCAATTACGATGTAAATATAGATACGATAAATTTTTGAAGTTGTAAACTGGAAATCAATTTGGCACACAACTTATTTAAGCTTAGATATAAAACGTTAACAATATTATTGTCTAAGATCTTACTGAGCTGAGTAAAATACCAAATGATATTATTTTTTCCTTTTTAATCTTGTTATTTAATAATGATGTTAGTATTGCGGTTTTGTACAGTTTGGAAAGTCAGTGTATTTTATTATTTCTGTCAACATGAAATGTTTCCTGTACAAATAATTTAAGCATTGTTAGATTGTGATTGATATTTGATATAATTGGTATCCTAAAGTACGTTTTGAGAGATTTATAGTGAAAACTTAAGAAATAAAGTGTAGACTAAGAAAAAAAAATTATAAAATAAATATTTTTAATTATGTGCATCTTAAAATACGATGATTTTAATTGCACAATGAATTCTACTATCTAGCTATCGTGTTAAATATTTGGTTCAACTAAGATTTTAGAACGATTAAAATAATTAAATTTTGTTAGTATGCTTCGTATCTCAATAACTTCAAAGAATACTTATATATAATCTAACCTCTGATTATTACTGTAACACAGATATAGTAGTTCAAAGGCTACAAATACATGTGATATTTCATTGTAATAAACAACTTATATTGAAGAAGAAATACTAGTTCTACCAAAATCCAGTATGTATAGATGCCTGGAAAATAAAATAGGAACCTTACTCGTTGTTCAGCTCAATCCGTTTTTAATAAAAGATTGAGCCGAGTTTAATTGCAAAAAGAGAAATCGTTTTTAGAAGTCACAAGTAAAAAGAATTACTTCACAAATAATATACTATTTTTCTTATAAAAATCATTTGAAAATTTGGTTCTCAACCTAACTTCTGATTACTTAAGTCGAAAGTTACTTTCTAAGGTGTATATCTAAACACCCTTTAAGAAATTCTTTTCTCTAATGATATCAAAAGAAATTATGTGAGAAAACATTTTTTAACAAATTTCAAGTAACAATGATTTTCTGGGATGAGAACTGGAAAATAAATCTTACTATAAATCAAGATTTAATCATCAATAGTCTAAATCTTAGAAAACATTACAATTTTTTGGTAAAAATAAAGATATAATATATTAAAACCTAATGGTTCGAACTCTTTCCAGAATGCCTCCATGTGGTGACAACCCACAAGACACTAGGTCGTGGATCGATGTAGAATGAAAGATAAACAAGATGCAAACATTAAAAAAAAAAAACAATAAGTAAAACACGTAAGATTTATCATGGTTCAACAATAGTACAAGATTTTTGTATATTGCCTACATCCATCAAACAGCTACGACTTCTTCTTCAATATTATGGAACCCCTAAATATAGAATTGCATAATCAACGATTAACTAATCAATTAATAATCTATGTTCCAACTATATGTTAACCATAAACTCTAAAGATAACCCTCATGAACCAAATACTCCATAAATTACCATATAATGTCTTTAGCAAAACAAAATAATCTGTATATCACATAACGAGATGGTATTTGTATAAATGATGCGTCTTCCACTACCAAATACGTGTATTTCACCATCAACGAACAAGGTGATCTTCTTGAAAAGAAGAGGGTCCCAAGTACACCACCAATTATTTCATTCGGCAACCTGTATGAACAAAACCTAATACAATCACGAAGTAGGTCAAAGGAAAGACCCTTAAAGAAGATTGTAGATAAATTCTCTTTTTATTCCACAATGAATATGTACAGACCAAAGTTTTGTGAACCTGATTGTAAAGAAGAGTTCTAAAATGTATGAAACTTGCAATCCATCTTTCAAGATATGAATTCAATAAGAACAAGTCTTATTTTTAATCTCAAATAATAAGGACTTAAACTATCTAGATTGATTAGGTACTACTTGTTCTTATTATATAAATTAAACAACATAATGTGTAAAAGGAAAAACACAAGATACCAGAAATTTTGTTGACGAGGAAAACTGCACCTGCAGAAAAATCTCAGGACCTCGTCCAATTTTGAATACCAAACTGTATTAAACCGCTACACACACTAGCATATTATCAGACTTATGACTGGAATTTAGTTGAGACCGAGTTAACCCTCTAAGAAATTCAATTATAGTAACATTCCTTATATTTCTTCAAAATCGCAAGATTCTATGCACTCCGTTAGCTAACATTCTTTACAACCTAATAATTTATGCAACCTCAGTGAAGACTTTTTATACCAATCTGCCTCTCACAGATAAGCCTATTTGATTTCCCTTTTGATATGTTTCAGTTTACATTTGGAAATTTGTTTGCAGTAGACAAAGTCCAGAAAACCTCACGAATCCGGAACACTTACACTCAGTTAGCTGAGAAGGCTGTATTACCAACCACCTCTCAGGAACAATCCAAGCAAATCAAATAAAAGTTTAGATATCTCTCTTGAGGAATCACAAAGTCTGGGAGGAAAGCGAACTTTCTATGTATCTCATTCCTTATCCAAGATTACTAGTACCTTAAAGATCAATAATAACAAGATCTGGATACAAGAACTATCAGATAAAATATTGTCTGATAGGGGGTTCATGAATCCCTAAGTGAAGCCATCAAAGTCGTAACTAAAATACAGTTAAATTAAGAACCTAGGTTATAGAGGATGACTCTAGCTTAGCAACTAGGACACAAGAGTGTAAGAGGTTAAGAAATCCCATTGCAAGAGTATTATAATTATATCTTCAAGTTTAGATATCAACATCATGATAAGTAAAAACTCTAAGAGCATGCCTTTAACTAACGTTGTAGTCATTCTCATGGATCTTGATCTCGTCTCTTGCTTAGGAGTCATATAGACAGGGAGGGTACTACAAAAAGCACGAGGCATGTTGATACCTATATAGAGTCATTATATTTTGTACTCATTATTAATTAACGATGTGGTAGTACCAATTCAAATTGACTCGTATTTGGTGCTGCAAATAAGACTGTTATGTTACCGAAAAGTGTTTGTGGCCATAAAAACCTTTTTGAACGACTAGTTATGACAACCCATCGATCAAGGATCTATCTCCCAAGAAATGGGCTCGTTAGCTTTTAGATGTCCTTTTCAGTCTATATTGATAAAACAATCCAACAGTTTTGTATTTTCATTCCGTATGCCCCTTTTTTTTTAAATAAATAAAGAAACTAATTAGACAATCCTACCCTCTTTCAGGTTGTAGCTCTTATTCAAGGGAGAAGATGAGAACTAACAATAGGATCATTGCATATCAATACCTCCCGACAGGTGGCGGGTTGGGTGGATGTTCAAGAATAGAGAAACTATTATTAAGTTTATCTTTCTTAATATGATTTTCCTTGTTAGCCAAACAATTAAGATTAACGTCATAAATCTTACCCGATGCCTTTGGTTGTTTCTTCATGTTATGTCACTTGTCCCTCAAGACATGGATAGTACCTTGAAGATCATATATGACTTTGTCCATCTTCCTTGAATGATATGTTTATTTTGATTTTTTGAGCTTTCCTTTTTCCCGACCTGTTTCTGATCAAGATAGGTTTGGGAGGAAGGTTCTTTCTCAAGGGCCGAACAGTATCTAAACAGAACCTTAGAGGTACGATTTTTCTTTCACAATGATTATCAATATGACCCTCTTTTTTACATAGATCGTACTGAGGCATCAATCTCGTGTTTTCAGAAATAATATGGAGATTCATTACAATAGCATTGGAAAAAATAGGCCACGGATTATGTTTCGAAGAATTTTGATGATGAGTCTTATGAGATTCTCTCGATTTGGAATTATATCGATTATTTTCATTACAAGATTTAAGATCATGAATAAGAATATTAGTTCTGATTTGTTCATTTTTCCGGAGATCCAGTTGACATTCCATATTATCAATCTTTTTAGTAAGTTGTTCTTTTTCTAAAAGAAAGTTTGACGTTTCTTTAATGAAGGAATCTTTCATTAATCGAATTTCATCTAATAAGAGATTAATTTGCTCCTATGAAACAAACATATTACTTTATGGAGAGATGTCAATGCTGGTAGGATCGCAAACATGATCATCATAAAACAAGGCAATATCTCCAACCTTATGAGCATGTTTATCCTCTGGACAGTAATCTAGAGTAGACCTTAAGGCTTGGGATTTCTTACAGAACTCCTCGTAAGGACATATAGTGATAAGATGTCCAAAACCAATACACTTGGAGCGTTGAGGAATGTCTTTATTGGTCCGAACCCTACTGTCCTTTTACTTACTAGAATAAAAATACTTTTTAAGAGATCCTTTTTTCCTCTGTCGAAGTTTTTTTTTTTTTTAAATTGTTGTAAAAAATGATAGAGTAGAATTTAAGATATTCTCATCTTCCTTTCCTAAGTATTTCAGGACACAAAGCGAGACAGACTCGTCATCAGAAGTACTAACAGAGTTACCTATGTTGAGAGTGTTTTATCTATTATATATAGTTCGTGATCAAAGATATTCAACTTTCCAACAAGGCTGCTTCTCGAAACTGTTGAAGATCGTTTCCTTCAGTGATGGCATATTTATTAAACTCATATCGAGATGGAAAGGATCACAGAATTTTCATCACAATATCCTTCTCAGGGATGGTCCAACCTAACACATGAGAGGCATTCACTATTTTGAATAATTTGTGATTAAATTCCTCAAACGAATCTTCGTCATCCATACGAAGGTTCTCCAAATCATAAGTTAGGTTTAGAAGATTTGCTTCCTTTTCTAAAATATTCCCTTCGAATACAGTCCCTAAGATATCCCACGCATCCTTTGATATGGTGCGCATAGTCACAGGATGTTGAAGATCTTATCTTATGGCATGGATAATGGCATTCAACCCATCAGAGTTATGCTTTGCAGCATTGATTTCAATTGCGCTACATTTAGCTATATCCTTTGTGAAATTTCTACTTCCTTCTAAAATTGTCGAAGGAGTACACTCCTTGACTACCTGCACCCATGTTTGGAAATAACAGGCTTGGAAGAAGGAGTACATAACTATTTTCCACCATAAGTACGTAATTGGTGTCATTGAAGGATGTTGGTAAGTTAATAGAGATTGAACTCTAGTCCATATATTCAGATCACCACAAACACAGACTTATCAGGCCTAACGGTGTTTTCCTGCTCTGATACCAATTGAAAAGGATATGGTACCAAGTACACCACCAACTTTTCCGTTCAACAGACTGTATGGACAAAACCTAATACAATCACAAGTATGTCAAAGTAAAGACCCTTCAATAAGATTGTATATAGAGTTTTTCTCTTTCTTTTCCAAAATCAATATGTATAGACCAAAGGCCCGTGAGCCTGATTGTCTAGAAGAGTTCTTGGACGATTTAAAAATTAGTATCCAAGATCAATCTAGTCGTATCCCAGTTAAGAGGATCCGAATTCTAACAAGTATGAAAATTGCAATCTATCTCTCAAGATATGATTTCAACAAGAACAAATCTTATTTTTGATATCAAATAATAAAGATTTAAACTATCTAGATTAATTATGTACTACTTATGTTATTCATATTATAAAGATAAACAATATAATGCAGAAAAAGAAAAACACAAGACACCATAAGTTTTGTTAATGAGGAAAACTGCACCTGCTGAAAACCCCTGGACCTCGCCCAGCTTTGAGCGCCACACTGTATTAAACTGCTACGCACAATAGCATACTATCAGACTTCTGACTGGAATATAGTTGACACCAAATTAGCCCTCCAAGCAATTTAGTTGCAGTCGTGTTCCTTACGTTTCTTGAAGAGACATTTGTGATTTCTATCTATCTCGTTCCTTATCCAAGATTACGAAAACCTCAAAGATCAAATAAGAACAAGATACGGATTCAAAAAGTATCAGGTAAAATATAGACTGACCGGGCTTCACGATTCCCTAAGTAAAGTCTTCGACGTCGTAATCTTGAATATAATTCAATGAAAAACCTAAGCTATAGAGGACGGCTTTAGCTTAGCAATTAGGATACAAGAGTTTCATAGATTAAGAAATGTCTTTGCAATAGTCTCCCTGGTACCTCTAAAGA
Source organism: Papaver atlanticum (assembly GCA_023531105.1). NCBI lineage: Eukaryota > Viridiplantae > Streptophyta > Magnoliopsida > Ranunculales > Papaveraceae > Papaver > Papaver atlanticum. The sequence continues at coordinate 2,966,846 of JAJJMB010017331.1, forward strand.
TTACTCATAGCTCTTGGCTATACTTGTATGTGAAAACAAATTTTTTTGTGTCTTTTTGTGTTTTTTGGTGGAGTGTTAATGAAGGTTTATATCAGATATTATGAGTGAAGATTACTCATAATCCTTTTCCTAATAAACAACAGGAGAAGATGATGCAATCAAGAATTTCTCAGGCTTTTACAATCCATGCTTCAGAAAGGGTGGAGCTATATTCGTGGGGTGGGCGGATCCCTAGACCCACCTATAACAAATAGACATCACTTTCTCCTTTCAGGCAAGGGTGAGCAACAGATATGTGGATGTGGATTTGGTACCACTCGCGTCCAATCCATCCAAATAATCGGTTTTAAAAATGTACCCTTTTCCAGTCTATTACCCAGCGTGTATATTATGAGTGGGTGAGAGGATGCAGATGTTTTTGGATTTTATTAGAATGAAATGATTGGGGCAAGTCATGAGAGTTTTTGCATCCAAAGTATCTTGCATTAGCTAATCGGTAACGTTATTGTTAAAGTTCTGCGCGATTCAAAGATTCACGAGTTTAATATTATGCTACAAACACGCAGACGGCTCATATCAGCAAACATACAGGGGAAACCTCCTTCATATTACATTAATGCTAGATTTTTGTCTGTTGTTGTATCAGTTCCATATCTCCGTTCTGAGGTATGATTAACTTTATAATGTCACTTCTACTATCTGCTCCTCTTGTATCTTTTAATCATTTAATCTGAGTGGATACCTTTTCATGCTAGGATATGTGTACTTCTCCTACACATATTAATGTTCATTTCTTATAATTTACCGGTATGAAAAAGATTATGAATATAACACACCTCTCAAACTGCTGGACAAGCACTTGTATGCAATGTCGGAGACAGAAGATGAACAACTTGTGGTGATCTCTCATGTTCTTTTTCTCCATTCATTCATTTTTTTTTATTTAAATATGTTTGCTAGTTTCTCATTTTAATGTGTTTAATTTTAAGAACTAATAGTAAATGGTGCTGGCGATTTGTGTATAGGTGCTTGTATCTGACATAAACATCGAATACAAAGATGTTGTTAATATTCAGGTAAGAACTGGATATGAGATATTACAAGTCATGTTTTGCTTCTTTTCTTCTTGCGTCTCTGGTTCTTATGCATACTTGTTCAGGTTTTGCTTTTGATGATAAGCCTATCAAGAATCTGAAGGATTTGGCAAGCATGGTCGAGAACCGTGTTGATAAATATCTGAAGTTCGAATTGGATTACGAGCAGGTCCCATAGAGCGTAACTACGTGGGGTTTTCTTTACCAAGACCTAATTGATAAGAAAGAATATGTACGGGTATGAGTTTTCTATAATATCCTTCATATTTTTATGTGCAATTCCAAGAATATCCGGCGGGTCGGTGTCCAATGGATGGATAATGTTTCACCAGATTCTAACCCGTGGAAACGACCGGTGTAAGAAATACACCCATGTCCAACTCACCAAAATGTGCACCAGATTTCCACCTGCTAAATTCCGGTTTTGGATGTTTTACTCACCCTACTTTTAGGATGTAATCATAACTCTGTAAGCCCAAATTTATATGCATCGACGAGTCATTAATTGGCTTGACATATTCCATCTTTTCGCGTATACATTTTAGTACTTTGCATTCATCGTATGTTAAGTTAATTTTCTTTATTACACAATAGAAGAATTAATTCCTTAAAAAAGATTCCATCGGATAGTTCCACCGGTGGTGAATAAGAGAAGTATAGAGGTGTGTCGATCTTTTTTTATTTCTGTTAGAAAATTATTAGTATATTTTTTTATTTTAGAATATTTTGGATTTCCGCTGTCTCGAAGAATTAATTTTCTTGGCATAATTATTTTTTAAAATTAGCTTCTTTTTTTTCTTCTTTTTTTTGAAGCATGCAAAAACGAAAGAAGAAGACTAGAGAGCTATTACACGTGGGTATCTTGTACCCATAGAGTCATCTGAAAGAATTTGGCTGATAAAATGTGGGATTGCCTGGTCCCAAATTGTTGTTGAGAAGTTTCCTGCTTGGCTGCCATCTGCTCCGTAGTTGGCTAAACCATCTGCCGCTTGATTCCCTTCTCTATAGATGTGTTAAACAACACAATGAGGAATTTGTCGCACTTTCTGTTTTATTTCGGAATCATGACTGCAATATACCATGGGGCTTCAGTCTCGGTTTTAATGAAACACATCAGATTTTCCGAGTTTGTCTCAAAGATAACTTTTGGCCATTGTCTTTCCGTCGCTATCCTTGATGCTAGAAGAGTTTCCCACGTTTCAGCTATCATTGTTGTAGTTATTCCCTAAGGTTGTGCAAGAGCCATTATTATCTAAGCACTCGAATCCCTGCAAATAAAACCCGCTCCCGCAATGCTTGGATGACCCGTAGCGGCCCAATCTGTTAATCTTTATCTAGTCTGGTTTCGGTCTGGTCCAACCTGTTAGTATGGTTGTTGTTCTTCTGGGATTTGTTGGAGTGGCCCTAGTTGGTGGATCTCCGGGTAAGACTGGGGGTAGAACATTTTTTGCCCATTCGAATTCCTGTTGTTGTTTCCAGGTCTGTGCGAGGATATTTTCCATAGTTGTGTGGCGTTGGTTGAACACCAATTCATTTTTGGACATCCAGAAGTTCCAGAAAAGAAAACAGAAAGCTGATATATATAGGGTATGGCTAGCATCCTGTAAAATTTATGAAATGGTTCACTGATTGTTTATAGTGATCTGGAACCTGAGGTTTGAGTGAATTGTTGATAGACATGATAGGAGGTTGTTCTAGGTATTCGAGGTTATTGGGCAGTGAATAAGCATGTGTTTTGTTGTTTCTGGATCGGCGTTGCATCAGGGGCATTGGTTGGAATTGGTAAGGTTGATACGGTGTAACATAGACAAGGTCGGAAGACCTTCATCTATAGCTTTCCACAAGAAAAGCTGAATTTTTGGTGGACAAGGTAAGTTCCACAAGAATTTGGTGGGTGGGAGGGGGGTTAAGATTGTGATGGTTGTATTGTTGTAATAGACATTTGTATCCGGTGGCAGTTATGAAATTTCCGGATTTTGAGTGTGGCCATAGGATTTTGTCAGGAGGCATGTTTTGGGGAATGTAGATGTTTATGATGTGGTATAACATCAGGTGGTAGGTGATTCAGTTGTGCATGACTCCAGTTGTGGGTTAAAGGGTCAATGAGATCAGCTACCGATTGGATTGGGGAGCATTGTGTCGGGTCGAGGTTTGGGGTTTTGGGTATCCAATTTGCTTGGATAGGATTGTCTAAACCGTTTTCGATTTGATGGAAAATGAAGTGTTGTAGGGTAGGTATTAGGGAGGCCATTTGTTTCCATTGTGGGTTGGATGAGGAAGGAATGAGTGTATTATCTTGGAATATCGGTTTATTGTGCAGATATTTCTCATTGTATAATCTGGTGCAAATGGAATTAGGCTGGTTGTGTATATTCCAGATTCGTTTCATGAGCAAGGCTTTATTATGATGGCTACTTTTCCTTATGCGAGACCTCCTTTTTCTATTGGTTTGTTTAGTTTGGTCCATCATAATGGGTGTAGTTTTTTAACTGATGAATGGTGGCCCCGAAAGAAATTTCTAGCTTATGTTTAGGGAATAATTTTGTTTGCATTAGGTGGTTTGAGGTAGGAATTAAAGAGGTTTTAATGAGTACTAACTTTCCCATTTGATTAAGACATTTAGTCATCTATCCTTGCGCATTTCATGCTAGACGTTGAAGCAGTGGCTCGAAAATGTGTTTGGAAGTTCTCCCGTGTTTGAAATGGACCCCCAAATATATTGGCAGGGTTGATGATATTGGCATGTCAAAGAATTGTTGAATCTCGTCTAGCTGATGTTGCGCAGTCTTAACTTATTTCATAAGAAGCCTATTATAGAGCCCCAATATGATTTCTTTACACAAAAAAGTTTTGTTAAAAGTGCAAAAGAAAAAAAATATATATATATAATTATGCCCACCCAACCAAGAATTCTGGCTCCGCTACTGCTTCAGATCATCTTAGTTCAAATCAAGTTGCTAAGGTAAGCTCAGAAAAATAGGGTTTGTCGAGATTTATCAAACATATTGTTGTAAAATTGGGGTGCATAAGAACACGTATATTGTTGTAGAATTGGAGTGCGTAAGAACTGGGATCAGATTCCTCTAATCCTGGTAATGGAACTTGAAGGTAAGCTAAGCTAAGCTAATGATCGTTGCATTTATAATATGGGACTACGAATTCTGGCCGGAGAAGTGACAATCGGTGTTTGAATAAGGGGGGAAAAATCAAAATCCGAATGCGTACTAGAATTAATGGTGGTGATATTTTCAATTCAAATGAAGGCGCTTTTCTTTCTCAAATGCAAATCGGATATACATGAAATGATCAAAAGGTGGGGCTGATGGAGTACAAAAGCATTAGCTTCCAAAGAAAACATATGTTCATATAGAGATTTACACAGGGAATGCCAGTAATGCCGTCTTAGTCACTCTGAAACTGAGTCAGTCTGATCATTTGTAAGCCAAATGCGCTGTTACACAAGCTGTTATGTTCTTGGGTACAAATTTCATTTCAAAACCAACAATTGTTGCCAAGTTCAGAGAAGATATTGGAAAATTCCAAATTTCAAGATTTAGAAACTGAACTTTCATAACTGAAGGCTAAAAAAAAAAAAAAACATGTTCCCAAGAGGTGAAGATAGTACAGTTTTCTGACAGAACACTCTGAACTCTCAGAAAGGCCAGGCAGAACTGGTGCTGTCAGATGCAAGACCTATCTACAAACTAATGACATATAAAAACAGAATTAAATTGTCTGTTTGGACTAGAGCACACTACTGAAAGATGCATTTTTACCCCTGAAGCCATACAAGAAAGATATCAAAAGGGTAAGTCCCAATAAAACTACTCTGGACCATATTGAATCAACTAGTGTCCAATTGTCCATGCAGGAAAGCTATAGGTAGAAGGTGGATCCCCCCAATGCAGCCAGTGGGAAGCCTCAAATTCTTCTGAGGCTTTTGCTGTTCTAAAGTAAAATGAACAATGATAAACCATCCATCTTCTAGTGCCTTAACCTATCATAATACAGATTTCTGCCCCTATGTAACTTCAATCTGAACTTCGGTAATCTATTTCAAAGGTGACAAATATTTTTTCTTGTCTACGTTCTACCGGATCTTCAATTAAAACTAAAATTTTCATCTGCCAAATAGTTTTGTACTGTATGTAATAAAAGATTGTAATAAGAGCAATCATTACACCTGAGTCACGTACTAATACTGAGAAATATAGTTCATTACATAAACTAGTCACATACTGATAGAATATATACTAACCCAGTCATATGCACGCTTGACCACAAAAAACAAAATGAAACGTGCTATGTGTTGAACATCTGAACTATAGTGGGCCAGCTTTATATATTTTTGCGGGGTCTGCGGCGTTTGCCGCCATCTTTAGAGAGATCGACTCCCATCAGCTCAAGCATGAGGATTTCATCATCCGAATACTGCAATTAAAAACAAGATGAGACATTAGCAGAGAAAAAACGTTCATAATCGTAATAGCTAAATAATAAGATTGCAATGCTCATGGGACACAATAGAATGTGGAGTACTGGTATTTACCTCATTGTAAAGATCATTGAATGGATCTGTAAAGTCGTCATATGAAAAATCACTATCGAAACCATAGGGAATATATCGGTTATCTGCTTGAATACAATCATGTACAAGTTATCAGTCATCAAAAACTTGTAGTAAATTAATTTTTATTTATTTTTGATCTGTCCACACAAGAGGACGACCAGTAAGACGAGGCAAAATGTTGTAGATTGTAGTAACTTTAGCACCAAAGCTCAAGAGAAATGTAGTAACTCATTTTATGGGTTTGGAAAAACAAAGGAACCTAGGTTACCTGTTAAAAATCTTGTGCGAAAGAAATATATATAAGAGCAAACAAGAGCTATAATGATCACAATGGAGAAAAGGGAAATTACCAGAATCACTTTCAGACGATGATCCTTCTTCAGTAGACTGAGACTCGAGACGTTCAGTGTCTTCTTCTCTCCTTGATATGACCAACTTCAACCTGCGCTCCTCCTGATAAAGCCAAGCATCATCATCTGAGGGAAGAAGGTTAAGACCCTTAAATTCTTTGACAGAATGGGGCAACAAAAGAATCTCATCAACTCGACTAACTGGCGCATTTATCACTTCTCTGAAACAAGAAAAGAAAGTGAACACAGTTTACAACTCAAAACCTAGATAAAGTTGACAAAGACGAATCCGCTCAAAATTCGAACAATGAAACAATAGTTCTAGTGAGCAAAGAATAATCCCAAAAGTTAAATGCTGACGAGCTAACTTTTTGGGTTTGAAACCAATGATCTTAAAATAGGAGATAAAAACTATTAACAAGAAACAATTCAACACTTGAGGACTGCGGATATCTCCAAAATTTAGATACTATTATGCAAGAAATCACAAATGAACAAGTCTTGAATAAAATGAAAACAACATATACCTTTCCCTAGAGAAAAGAGAACTCTTTGTGTAGTATCCTTGTGCCTTTTGTTCGAGCAGGCGATACTTAGCGGATTGAGAAGGAAGCCCTTTGAAATACCCCTTTTTCTTCAAACACCTCTTAAAAGCCTCCAAAGTAGTAATCCCCTTCCCTCCTTTCCCTTCACGAATACTCTTCTGATACATTAACTCAAACCCATAAGCAAGTTTCATACCCAATACAGTTTCCACATAAACCAAACTAACAGTTTCCGGCGGAATTGGATAACATTTCGGTGCCTAAATTTTTTCCTGATCAACCAATTTCACATACATTGGTCTAGACATCCTAACAGAAATCCTAACAAGCTCTTCTTTCTTAACACCTTCGTCAGTAACTTCACTAGTCTTCAGAAATGTATCCATCTTCTCACTAAGCTTCCTCAAATCAGCATCATTTCTATTGCAAAAACCCTCAATTGCCAAAGAAATCAAACAAGGTTCATGTGTCAACAATTTTGCAACAGAAATTGGAACTCGGACCCGAATCTGATGCACATTCAACTTAAGCTTCTCAGGGTGATCAGAAATCTTTCTTTCAACAGTTAATTTAACAGAGTATGGAGCTGGTTCCTCAATCTCATAAAAAGTAAGAAACGATAAATTTGCAATTAATGTCGATTTCATAGGCATGCTATCTTTATGCACCAAAATAACTTCTCCACCTCTAATAAAAACTCTATTCTTACCCATTTTATAGAGCTTTAAAGGAATATATCCTAGGAGAAGAAACTCACCATAAGAATCCCAAACCCTAATTGAGACATTAGGGATTTTCTTTGAAATTTCAGTGAGAAGAAAAACAATAAACCACTCATCATCATAGTGACTACCAAACCTAGTGTTTCCATGTAAACAAGGGATGTTATCAAAGTTAGGGTTTGGTGGAACAGTAGTAGACGGATAAAGAGTGAATGGCTCATGTCTCCAAATGAAATCAGTAACATAGGGAGTGATTATATCAAGAATCTTAACATGGAGTGAGAACAATGAAGATGCAACCTGTTCATACTCATTTCTTGTAACGATTTCAGGGTCTTTTAGTTTTTTGAGTATATCATCTTCGAAAATGGCGTAGAAAACTGTGGTACGAGAATGGACCAGCTCAGACATGGCGGCGGTGTCGGTGGCGGTGGTGGTGCCGGTGTTGATCTTTGAGCATGAAGATGAAGTTCGTGGTTCTGCAGCCCTTTTTTGCATGGTGATGCGTCTAAAGGAAGCTTTCCCTCTTTAATGTAGAAAAAATTCACTTTTCTGCAAAACGGTCCTTTTCTGCAAATGGGCCTTGAGCGGGAAACCCAACTAAAATTAGGGGTGAGCAACGGATGGTGGATGCGGATTTGATACACCCGCATCCAATCCATTCAAATGACCGGTTTTAAAAATGCACCCGTATCCAATCCATTATCCAACGGGTAAAGTATCCACAGATAAACGGGTAAACCGAATGGATGCGGGTGGTTTGAAGGATTTTTATTTTGAAATAAAAAAGTTTTACATCATAAAAGAAAATATACGAACCGCAAAGCACCATCAGTCATGGATGTAGAGATATGGAAAATTATGTTGTCCCGTGTACTAATAGATGATCACCTTGTTTGTCTTTTTCTGAAAGGAGTTGTTGTCACTTGGTTGATGATTCTGTTCCACTTCTTTGGTACGAACATCTAGTGGAACAGGGAACGAATTATCTAATCAAGCAGTGAATGAAAATAAAAAATCCATATCAATGCTCTCTCACCCTGGTCTAGCTTTGACATATCAAGGATTTACAAGTTTACATATCTTTTAATTCCACATGTACAGCATCTTTCTGAACCTGGGTGATAAATTCGTAGTCCCGTTGAGAATTTGCATGGCGAAATTGGACAACTAATGCAATGGGTTAAATTAATGTCCTGTGTTGTTTTCTTTTTCCACAACTGTACGCCCTTCAAGAGCATCATAACTGATGTGCTTACAGAATATTCCAATACCAAAATTATCCTACGGGACGGGTGTCCAATGGGTGGGTGACGTTTCACCCGCATCCAATCCATGAAAATGACCGGGTCTAAAAATCCATCCACGTCCAATCCATCAAAACACGGGCCGGGTGTCCATCTGTTAAAATGCGGATTGGACCGAGTAAAATCCGCGGGGTATGGACGTTTTGCTCACCCCTAACTAGAATATAGGGCACCCGAAAAATGTTGGATTAATTTTCCCCAAGACCTGATCCAAAATGTCAGATTGTCACTACTCACTAGACTCACTACTCTTATGACCATGCTCAAAAGAAAACTGCTTCCTTTTGGTTTCAATATAAAGGGATTGCCAAGAATGAAATGTAAGTAGAAACTTGGGATTAGCAATTGAAAGCCGAGCTTGCCATAATTTTGGTTTAGAAAATTCAAATAGTGTACTTTTCTGCAAAACGGTCCTTTTCTGCAAATGGGCCTTGAGCGGTAAACCCAACTAAACCGTAGGACAAAACAAAACAGAACTGCTTCCTTTTGGTTTCACTATGGATCGCCAAGAATGAAATGTAAGTAGAAACTTGGGATTAAGTAGCAATTGAAAGCCGAGCTGACAATAATTTTGGTTTAGACATATTTACATTCACATAAATATGGGTGAATAAGTGTTTTTTTACCGCCAGGCTATAAAATTTGTGAATTCCGGTTCTGGTTCAGTTATAAGAAGTGGAAAGGTTCCTACGGTATCCTTCTCGCTTGTTGCATGAGTGGCAGGATTCTTCAGGTTGGGGGAGTTGAAGACCAGACCAAGCAAACTAGAATACCTTATTGAGAAGGGAAAGAATTAAGGAGGCAATTCACTAAAAGTTCACATCAACTGGTGTTAATTCCTTGCCCTCCATTTCCACATTCTCCAGTGATGCCTGCAATCACCATGCAATAGAAAGAAGGTGGACCATTAGTATGTTTTTTAAGTTGTCATACTGAATATTGTCCTGTACAATGTTACAATGAATTAAGTATATCTGAACATTGATGTACCTGCAGAGGTTATAACTCGACAAGCTCGTAGATGAAGAAGAAAATTTGTCCTGTGGAATACTTTTATGGGTACAAAACTAAAATTAACAAATTGAACTATAGGAAGATGGCAAAAAACAAACCTCGTTATCTTTTTTAGATGATTGTGGATTCACACGGACAGAACTTTTCTACATAGTAGTAGACTGTAGTACCTCATTTAGAGCATCGGAGTAAGCGCATAGAAGTATTGCCTAAGTGCGCACAGAAGTATTGCCTTTATCTAGATAACTCTCATCTTAGGATCCATCTGCAATTTAACATTTTCGTAACAAATCAATATTTTGTAAAATGTGGATACTGAGTACATGGTTCAAATCCTAAAATCTATGAACAATAAACAGTACCCTTTCAACATTTGGCTCATGCGTTATCAATAGACTACACACAATCAGGTGTCATTGACAAACAAAATTTAAGAATCCTGCTAAAAGATTTACTTACCGAACTCCATATCTGAAGAAGATCCTTCTTCAAGCTCAGCATCTTCACGGCCGCCAACCCTACCCATTACAGAGCGCTCTATATCAAGATCCATCATGTCTGAGTTCCTTGAAGAACGATAAAATAGGTAATTTGAAAGTGCTACTTTGGGTTTAGCAGCCATCATGCCAACTAAAAAGACATAGTTACGTGAAATGTGTAGAATCACAAACTGTAATAAGTAGGGGCAGGGAAAAGAATAACTGCAGAGAACAGAAAAGCTTGTGAACTTGTCAATTTTCAAATTGATTTGCATGATTCAAGTCTGCAGTACACAAAATATCCTGGTTAGTATGAATAATGATGCTATGACAGTTTACAAATAAATGGATATGACAATAACAGTGATATTGCAGCAAGATAGAGGAAGCTACAAACCTGTTTATAGGGACCTGCCTGCACCCTGGAAGGTTGAAACCTTTCGGACAAAATGATTGTGTCGACTTTACTACATCACCATGATCGGAATCATTTAAAGCACTATCTTTTTTTGCTTTAACCCGTAAAGTTCAACTGAGCTTAAACGTTTTCAAGACTCATGAAGTCTTTCAATTACTGATAACAAATATTTGACAAATTCAAACAAATAAATAGGCAACTCCACTGAAACATCCAATGTTATGCATTAAAAAAGTGTATCCTGGTTAACTAGCACCAATTAAAAACAGAAATGAGCAAAACATAATTCTGTTCATTACACCTCCATTCCGACTAAATAAACAGACAATAAATATGTAATTATTGAAGGCTGATAGACTTTATCTCACTGTGACCAAAACCATCTAATAAACTTTTTGAATTTGGTTACTATATTCTCTTTCTTTTTGTTGTTGTTGTTGTTCTCAGCTGCAGGATCGACGATATGTATGTGTTTTTGAAAGAGGCTGCTCCAATATGTAGAACGGATCATCTCATAAAACAATGGTAATTGCAGCCATGCAAACAAAACCATAGGAACACAACCAAACAATGCTACAGGTATTAGACGCTGCGGAAACGTTTTTCCAACCACAATAAATAATGATGCACAAAAAGTTACCATAATTGCCGCCATAGATATAAAGAGAGTCGCAAGACCAATAATTAGCTTTTGTGGCAGAGACTCGAGAAAATCTATCTCAGCATATCGAGAGGTATATATAGCTAAAAACACCAGTACTGAGGTGATGGAGGCAAATAAAGCTAAAGCATCTGCTACCACAAACAGTGTAAATGAAGTCCTTCCCAAGAAAACTGGGCTGCCGTTCATACTGCTATTACTGTCACTGATATTACCTCCTGGAACAGTAAAAGCAGCTGCAAATGCAACTGTAGCAATAAGAGCGGTGACTACCATACATGATCCAGAGGTATCCTTCATCCAAGCCTCTCCTTCTTTAACCAGTTGTTTGTGTTCTTCTGTAAATATAGATTGAGCTGTATAACCTTTTCTATTTTTCTTGAACTTGTCATTTTCCGGCATCATACTTTCCACCCCCTGTAGGAAATAAATTACAAAAGGTAAATTGATCTTTTGCTATGGCTTGAATATATAATAGAGTTTTCAACAACAAGGTGCCCTCAGTCATTCAATAGATCTTCTATTAGTAGAAATTAAACAACTTATTTACTTGAATCGTGTTATTTGGATTATATGCTTACTAACTAGAAAGTCCTTGTTAAGGTTCAGTACTGTAAAAGCATAATATGCATTGTGGTTGGCTTCTGCAAGGTTTCTGTTTCTGGCTCTAATAACAGGTCTGAATATATCTTGCCCTTTTTCAAAAAAGAAAAAACATGGGAAGTTTGCGGAATTAGCAAGTACTATTAAATTTTATTGCCACAAAAATTGTAGTTTTTTCTCCTATACCATAATAAAATCAAGATTACTTTATTAATCAAAAGTTTTTGTTATATATTTGGATGGCATATGAAGCTAATTACCCTTACCTTAAACCATTGCAATTCTCGTTGCATCTGAAGGGCTACACCTGAAACCTTATGGAGTTTGGCAGCAGGCGCTAACTTAGCAGCGTAATGCAAGATGGTGTTATGTTCATAATCTGTTGTGGAAACCAGGCTAATCTTGTCTTCATAACTGTAACCACGATTGTATATGAAACTCATTACCCTTAAATTCCGTTCTGAAATGGCCATTTCTATCATTCTTTGACCCGATATCCTCAACCAAATAATGTCATCGAACCGCTCCAGACACTCCACAACAAATTCCATAATTCCATTCTCTATAGCTACCTTCATGATGTTGGGATTATTTCGGAAAAATAATCTTATCTCATTATAAGTGTTGGAGTGACGGATTTCCACAACCATTTGCTTCAGCAACACAACTGCGTGTTCGTGCACCAACATTTGGTTGCGTAACCTTATAATACATGGTACTGAAATAAGAAACACAAACGACCCACCATGTAAATGAAATATTAAATGCAAGATTTCTGATACCCAGCTCAGAAGGTTGCAGTGGCAATTGAATGTATGGGGTTATTCAAGGGAAAGAAAAATACCTCGTGTTAAGTAGCGCATGAGGATTCTTTTATCACTAGTTAAGGAGACTTTTGAGCTCTCCTCTGATTTTTTGATTTCTGAGATTTCCGAAGGGTTCTCTTCATCTCCTTTGGTGCAATCTGAGGACTCACAAGTATGTGGTTCATCTTGTTTGACATATGTAGAATTGTCCACTTTAATTACTGTACCAACAAGCCATATTTACACTTTGAAAAATTTAATCAACAGAACTAAATTATAGTTTTTACAACAGCATAGAATTAGTTTGATAACTAACTTACATGAATAGATGTGGTCTTGCCACCATGTCAGCTTCGTTCCACTTTGAAATGCACTAGGTTTTCTAACCAACAACTCTAATCCACACATTTCGTGTACTAGCGATTTCTCTGTAATCAATTTCGGAAACTTTTTGACAAGACACAAAGCTATATCTGCGAAACAAAACAAAATAAAAATGTAGTTACAATTGACAGGAATCATTCAATACTGACTGAAATCAAATCAGGATATACTAGTTTGATTTTCTCACCCACCATAGAAATTAGCATCAATTGCCTTGCATAATAACCTAGCACCATCATGACCAGCGAACGGACTAGGCTCTACATCTCTTGTCACGGAGTAAAGATACTCAACAATCTCCTTCTGCCCAACTGTAACATAACGAAGAGCAAGTTCCAGTGGTGTCTCTCTGTTGTTATTACGTATCTGAGTCAAATTGGGGTTCCTATCTACCAGCATCACAACAGCTTCAGTGGTTCCACGCCGGACCGCAATGTGAAGTGCTGTATTACCATTAGTCTTCTTATATTCGAGTGCTACCGGTGTCATGAGTTTCACAATATCCTCTACAAACGTCATGTCTAACTTCCAGTATAAAGCCATATGCAATGTTGTAGATGAGTCATGCGCAATCCCTTGATTAATCACTTCAGGATTGTTCCTAATATACTCGTTAGCCTTCTCCAACTCATTCCCCTTTAGTGCTTTGCAGAGCAGGTCGTTTGAACCAGGAACATAACATGCCTGCAGACCCCTGTCTTCTTATCACAACAAGCGGCAAAGCAGTTTATTAAATGTCAAAAGTAAGACGAAATTAAAACATTCAAATTTCAAATGTATGTAGAGCTTACCAAGTTTAGGCTGCTTTTGCTTAGCACCATTGGCTTCGGATCCCTTATCCACATTTTCGCTATTCCTCTCTGTCCTTCCAGTAAAAATATGCCCCATGTCAAATACTAGAACCTTGATTAATCAAAACAATTTTCAGAATAATCAAGCACCCCCCACAATCTCAAATTTAACACAAAACCGAGTAATTAGCAAGAACTAGTGGTTCACGTAATCTAGGTCAGTTTAGAATACCAAATCCCACCAAAATCAGTTGACATTTGATAAAGATTAATTAAAGTATAGATAAAAATCAATTGCTTACCTTGTTGTTTTTGATGATTATTAGCAGCATAGTTAGTGCTTTTCAAAATCTCTATGATTTGTTGATGAGTGTTTGCTTGTGTTTCTGCTAGTCTAGCAAATGATTCTGCTTGTTTATTCTGAAATTCTGCTTGTTTAGCTTGGGCCTCGGCTAATTTGGAGTGAGATTCAGCTAGTTTAGTTTGAGACTCAGCTTGTTTAGCTTGAGAATCAACAAGCATCTTTAGAAGAGCTTTGATCTCTATAACTTCTTCATGAGATCCATGATCATCACCTATTTCTCTAGTAACAGACATGATGGTGGTGGAGCAAACTCAAAAGATGCAGCAAATGAGAGAGATGACTACTGTTAGGAGAGAAGTAGCGTCTACACTCTCTCTTTTTTATTTGCAACACATTTTGGTCAATCTAACAACTCAATGTAACCCATAAGGATTAGCCTTAGTCTTGTAAGTCCGTGACTATTGAGTGTGAAAATGGTAACCACTATTCACTTGATTTTTTTATTTTTTTTAATTGTACTAGGAATAGGATTTGAATTCCTGGTTCATTTAACAAAAATTTTTTTTGAAACAGCAGTATTCATGGCAACTGGCAAGAGTGGTTGGAGGCCTGGAGCTTGGAAGGCATAAAAAATTACAAGACTCGGTAGAGATGAGTTTACATACTAGTATCTAACACGTGTTGTAAACATTAATCTAGACTGTAAGTCGGAACGTAGTGGGCGGTGGTTACAGTGTGCAAGAGATCTCGAGTAGATTGTGTTTTTCTTATCTCGATACAATTTGTTTATTTTAACATCAAATGTCATGATATAGGAAGCTGGAAGAGTCTGTTCCCCTGTCCGAAAGACATCAAAAACCGAATCATCCATGTGGTATGCAATCTACTATCCCTGAAAATTAAATTTTGTCCTAGTATTATTAAACAAAAAATGATTTTGAACCTACCATATTAGTAATTAGTAATGGGGAATAATAGACATCCCACGGGTTGTCCCGAAAGAAACAAAAAGTGGGGTCACGAAATGATCCGACGGATTTGTAGGGGTGGGTTTAGGATGGGACCCACCCCATTGTTTCTGTCGGGACAACCCGTGGGATGTCTATCATTTCCGTATTAGTAATTGATTATAGTTAGTGTAAGCAATATGTATAATTTGATAGTCATGTTTATGTTAGTTGCGTGGGTTTTTTAAAATGTTTTTCACTGGTATGAAGTTTAAAAATATCAGTGGTATAGGTAGAGAGATAAATCATTTCTTACCTCCCTTTTCTCGAGAAATGTGCAACCTTGAACTAGGTCATCCATTTACTTGAACCCGCTTCATTTATGATTCTGGAAGGTAGTAAGAATTTCTAACTCATTAATCACTTTCATAGATTTTTGAGCAACACATCCACGACAACCTCGCATGATGAAAATTCTTCTGATCTTTCCAGAGATAGTATACTTAGCCGCCATGATTTTGGGACATTCAGTTCTTCATCGATATCAAAGTTTTTGGTCTTATGCTAAAGCAATAGAAAATGTCAAGGATTCCGAAAAAAAACAAGGGTAACCAAATACACCACGTTTTTCGTTTCAACCTATAAGTTTGATACCAAGTGTGATCGTCCATGGACAAAGTCGAGACAGTACAACAACTTGATATTCACTTAACAATAGTTATGGTACAAGACCGATTGAATATAGGGTAAATGTCAAGTGATTAGGATTAAGGTACAAGTGTATTTACTTTTAATTATAATAAAGCAATTATAATTGCATAAAGTAAAAGTAGATGCCACAGCAAGATTTTGTAAACGAGGAAACCGCAAATGCAGAAAAACCCCGGGACCTAATCCAGTTTTGAATACTCTCATAATTTAGCCGCTACACATAGTACATTGTCAACTTCGTATAGTTGAGACCAATTAATCTACCCCTAGTTACTTAGCTCCCTCGGTATCCCTGCGTCTACGACCGTCTGGTCACGCACATGAATCCCAAGACAGAAATCGCTATCTTGAGTTGATTTACTGATGTAAAGTCTTAAGCACTGAACTCCTTTTGATCGCCTTCCAAACAGTAAAGGAACAAACCTGTTTTGTAACTACTATATTCAATCTTTAAGATAAAGATTCGTTGAGTACGACAAAGGCTCTTCCGTTTAAACAAGTAAACTCCTTTGTCTGGTTTAGATCAATCAAGACCCTTATTACCGAAGTAATTAGATCTAGATTCGCAATCAATCTAAATAGATCTCAAAGAGAACTATAAATAGATGTCGATCTAATCAACTAGATAATCACAAGTCTATCAAAGATAAACAAGATCTAGTTGGATCCCAGACGATCAAGATGTGTGTACAAATCACGGGATACAAAAACAAATAAGAAAAATCTTCTTGTTCTTCAAATTTTCAATTGCCTACTTATGTGCATGCACACCACAAACTTGAATCCACTTATGATCGATCACACACATAACAAAGTCTGTTAACAATGAATGATCACAAGTTGTTTTTAGATCTAAAAAACAGTTCTAAAGATCCCGTCAATACTTTGATCTAGTTTGAGTGACCCTTATGTCTGAAGAGAAGGCTTTCGAGAATAATAAAACTAGGTGCAATCAAAGTTTCAACAACCGTTAGTCAATCAAATCAATAACCGAAAACTAAAATAACAATGCAATTATCTAGTTTCCCACCAACGATACACGTAGAGCTTCTTGATCCCACATAAGTCTTTAAACGAGCGGTCGTAAGAGATTTCGCCTAATTAGGATACTTTCCTCTCCGAATAGACGGCTCCACCAGAAACAACACGAATGAAGTTTTCCTAGCTCTTAGGATAGTTTACAAGAAATGCAAATTCAACTATTTATAGACCAAGGTTGTTTGGACAACAAGAAAATTCCAAAACCAAAAATATTCTCAAGATATGCAATAAGTACCTAATTTCGGTTTCCCAATTATCCAACCTGTAATTCTGAAATCTCTCATTAGAAAATATCTAATATTAGTTTAACACTTAACCAATATAACTTTCCAAGAGATATGTTTTGATTTGTTGGAAAACCAAAAACATATAATCGAAAATTTTAATTAAAATATTCTCGAAATTTCAGATTGAGATCACCTTGAGTATCAAGGAATATCTTTGGACAATAAAAGATAAGAATTATACTCATGTCCAAATTATGTTGACATCTGGAACTTTCCTATTTAGTAAACCCCAATTCCAAACTCACACAAAACCGTAAAGTAGTATGTGAATATAGATGATCGGTTTTGCTCTTGGGACCGTTTCTACCTTGACTCCTAACATAGTTTAAAATCGGTTCTACCAAGTCTCCAGATATAGGTAGGGACCCGTTCTACCCTGACTCCCAACAATAGCTAGAACGGTTCTACCATGTATCCCAAAATATGTAAGGATCGGTTCTACCAAGGTTCTCAACATAAGTCATGATCGGTTCTATCGTATATCCCAAACTAGGTTAAGATCGGTTCTACCATAGCTCTCAACATAAGTCAAGATCGGTTCTACCAAAGTTATTACCTAGGTTCGAATTGGTTATCCAATAAATCTTCATTGAAAACCGGACCAAAACGCCTATTGATTTCCTTTCGATTACGATACAAGTTTCGTATATGTACTTCCTTTAAATATATGTAATCAAACATAGTTTCCTTGGATGAAATCACACATATATCCAATATACAATCAAGTAACGAGTTACATAGATGATGTTAATGTCACATTTACGAAGTTCAAAAGATAAACGTTATACTTCGTAATCAAATATTCTTCCTTAACACTTTGATCATACTAAAATGACCAAGTCTAATACTAGAGTATTAAATATAACCTCGCATGTTATGTTTTTAATCTTAAACGACTTGACATCAACGATAGGAATGGAAACAAGTCAATTCAATATCACTAACCTCAAGTGGAAGGATGATGTCTTCATTGTAGTCGATACGTCTTCACGATCTTGGGGTCTTCGGAGTAATACTTGTATGTCTCAATATTCCTAGACTTTCTAGTCTAACCTAAACAAAGTTGGTCTCTAGTACATTTAATCAAGCGACTCTAATTGAGTTTTGATACTAAAATATGACAACCAAACTTGACATACCAACACTTGGTGGGTTCAACCGAGCAATGCTTTAAAAATCTCCCATTTGTCAATCTTAGTAACAAAACTCTAATACATATGGAGATAAACGAATTACAAAATAACTCATTCTTCATACGCTTGATTTCAAGTTCAACATCACAATATCCTGCACATATTCAAAAAATAAATATCGTTGTTGAAATTTGAATAACAACAGCTTTACTCTCCCTAAAGGAAAGCTAGGTAGATATCCAGTCCTAACTAAAAAAGCGGGGGTATAACAACCACACCCAATAATTCGTTCGGCAATCTATATGGATTCAACTCCAATATAATTCCGAGAGCACCAACTTAAAAGCGATCTTAATCAATAAATATATCAAAGAGATTTATCTATATTTCTCAACACAATCAGCAAATCGAACAGATAGAAATCTGTAAGCCTGATTGAAATGAGAAATAACTTGGATGGTACCAAATACCAATGCCCAAGTGTTAATCAAGTTATATCCAACAATCAAGGTCGGATTTATCAACTGATTGAACTACGCACAACCTGTGATATTTCAATTATATAAACAAGTATAATGCGGAAAATAAATAACACAAACACCATAAGTTTTGTTAACGAGGAAACCGCAAATGCAGAAAAACCCCGGGGCCTAGTCCAGCTTTGAACACCACACTGTATTAAGCCGCTACAGACACTAGCCTACTACAAGTGAACTTCTGACCGGAATGTAGTTGAGCCCTAACCAAGTCTCACACCAATTAAGGTACAGTCGCATTCCTTACGCCTCTAGAACCACGCCAGATTCCGCGTACTTGATTCCCTTAGCTGATCTCACCCACAACTAAGAGTTGCTACGACCAAAAGTCGAAGACTTATAAACAAATCTGTCTCCCACAGATATGTCTATTCTTTACTCGGTTTTTGTTCTGTCTTTTGATAAATCGAGGTGCACATGAACCAATTGATAATCCGGTCTTATACTCCCTAAGTGCATCCTAGAAATATCAATCACCTCACAATAACCCAATTGATTAACAGAAAAAGTTATTTCGGAATCACAAGAGTCTGAGATGAAAAACTGTTGTGATTACTTTTTATATCTTACCTATCGGAGATAAATCTCGAGTAAATCTTAAAGAATATAATACTCAACACGATAGAACAAGTAAGATCAGAATACGCAACTACAGAGAAAATAGTTGGATTTGGCTTCATGAATCCCAAATGAAGTCTTCAAGTCGTTAACCAAATATGGTTTTGGAAAAACCTAGGTTAAAGGAGAATCAACTCTAGTTTGTAACTAGGAAACAAGAAAGTGCCGGATTAGGTTTTCCAGTTGCTAGAGTTCTCCCTTATATATCCTTTCAAATCAGGGTTGCTTACAATCAAAGCTAAGATAGCTTAGTAACAAAGCATTCAATATTCACCGTTAGATGAAATCCTAATTTAAGATTCAAGCTAAGTCTGCTTAATAATAAAGCAATCAATCTCCACCGTTAGATGGTCTTTGCTTGTTACACACAAATGAAATATACCTTCATTTAGATATGGGTAACCGTACCTAAACGTGTATATTGAGTTGGCTCAATAACAGTTAACAAAAGTTAGCCATATGAACACTTTTGTCTTAACCATATTCATCTAACACTTCTAGATCAAATATGATGATCAATTAATCATGAAAGATAATCAAATGAAATTAATTGTGTTATACATAGAGTTATTCAATTGTTCACTATCTCATAGAAATATATATATGAACAAATTTAAACAAAATCGGATTGATTCATAATCGTACAAAGTACTTATACAAGAATCAATTTATGAACATTAAGCCACGGTTTGCAAAGATTGCATTCTTTAATTCATAAATGTTTTAGTTCATGAGTATGAGAATCATACTTAACCGATTTTAGAACTTAACCACTGTGTTCGCAAACCAGGTACACGAAAAAGATCTCCGAACCTTGGCCTTGTCCAGCCGTTCGCAAACCAGGTACGCGAACAGCCGTCCCAGACCCAACTCAGGTGAAACCATTCGCATACTAGGTACGCAAACAAGGTTCCCGGACCTGAATTATAACAATACAGTTCGCATACTAGGTATGCATACCTTGTTGTATCCAGACATGGTTAATTGTTCTAAACTTCCATTTCAATCATTGAAACATCCTTAGAAGACGACAATGGTTGTTTCACACAAACCATTAGCTTCAAGTAATTTTCAAGTGATCGAATGATCAATACGAAACTTTCCAAGTCTTCATCAAATGATTGTCTCACACAAATCATGTAAGGTGTTTCAAGGCAATTTTCACATGATCATCTTTTGACTTAATATTTAGTTTCCAACAAATGAATTGTCTCCAACTAAACTCGTCAAGAATAATGATGAACATAGTTAAAACAAAAACCTTCCAACACATATTTTGAGAAATAAATACGCGAGATAAACTCATCTCGAAATATCAAATGTGTATAATGTAAAAGTCTATATAGCTATATGACGTAGTCCCATTAGAATATATAATAGAATAGACTTATGAGTGATAGATAGGTTTTAGTCTCCACATACCTTTTGTTGATGAAGTTCCTCCAAGCTCTCCTCAGTAGATATTCGTCTTCAATCGATGAATGCCGTGAAGTCTAAAGATGAACTACACATTCTATCCTAATCCGAGACATAGCTATAAGTAGACTATAAATCAAGTATATAGTTTTGATCAACTAAAGTTGACAAACAAGCTTGAGATAGAAACGCTTGCGAGTTCGACCGAGGAGTTCTCTAATAATCTCCCCCTTTGTCAATTTTAGTGACAAAACTATCAATACATATGGATTACAAAATAAATAAACTTTGTAGTTTCTCATCCATCATGCTTGATTTCCTTGGCTCTTCAACATTCCTTGAATTCTTCGCTACTCTAAGTACTCCAGCGATTCTGAACATGTTCAACTCAGCATCATTGTTGTTGAAGATCTGTAGCCATAACAATAAGAAAACAGATGTTCTCAATCATTGTTATATTGTGTCATAGTATTATTATACAGAATCAAAGTCCAATTGCATCACAACTTTGACAATAATAATGCGGTGATATGTATTACTCCCCCTCAGTCAATACTTCCATCTCACAATAAAAACCACTCCCCCTTACATAATGATCTGTAAACCATATGTATGTATTGTGAACTACCAAATAATTCTCCCCCTTTTTGTCAATATAAATTGGCAAAGGTACGAAAACTACGGGATCATAATGAAATTCTCAAAGAGATAATTCATGAATAAAAGAGAACATATCAACTTTGTTTCGATGATTTCACATAGTCGAAACTTAGTGTATTCATCAAGGTGTTTGTAAAGATACAAGATAACTCCTACAATATTCCACAGTCGTACACCCCACAAAGATATGGCAATTAAGCACAAGTTCGATTAAGAACTCTCCCCCATAATATGTCATTCCTGAAAGAACAACATGAGCGACCTTACTTTTACTAGAAAAGAAGGATTTATTTGGACATTAACAAATCACATGGATTTGTATCCGGTAAACTCAAATAAATTAATCACAAGAAGACCTTATAGATTAATTTAATCGAAAATGTTCAACATAAAAAAATTTACAGAGCCAATACAGTACTTTCACATAGGAGTGGAGTAGAGAAAGATCAATACTGCGGAATTTTTCAAAAGTTCATTCTATCTTTTATCAATATTTGCATAAAGACATAATAGATTTAACTTTTGAGCATATATGAGATAATCATAGTTCACGGACGTAAACACAACATATCCCATAAAATATTTTTGCAATATATAAAACCAATAAAGATTGATACTGTAAAATCATCTTTCAAATAACTTAGAATTTAAATAAATAAATCTAAAAACATTGCAAGATGAAAATCATTGAAAAATAACTATGTGTAATCACAATATTTTATCCTTCTTATAACATAAGAATAAATTCTCATAAGAAATTTCCTAGACATCGTAGAGCTTTCTCAGAGCGTCTACCGAAAATTCCTTTTCATTATTGAAAAATCCATTAATTATAGGATCATTCAATTTTTCCAGATCTTCAGAAATGTCAGTTAACTCACTAAGCTCCGTTTTCAGTTCACACAAGGTGTTCTTTGTCAGAGACAACATTCGTTCGTAGTGAGCTATCTTTTCCAAGGATAAAATGATTTGAGATTTTAAATCATTTCTTTTGCTGATGAATTCCTTCACCATAGCCCTAAAGTTATTATCATGCCGACAAACAGATAAAAAATAGTTAGAGGAAGAACCCTTTTCATCGTTTATAGACCTCTCCTTTTTCTTTCTTGAAGATTGGATTCCTTCACATAGATACACATTAACTGCTTCTACTGCATCCCTTTTGGTGGTACCTCTAGTTACAGGATCCATGATTCTGTATCTTTCAAAAAAGAGTGAAGGGTATTTTGATCGCAAAGGAATATAAATAGAACACCGAAAATACCAAACCCTAAAGAGTTTTTTCAAGAGGCATTTTGAAAAAGTCTTCACGGTTAACGATCCATTATATATTTTTGTTAAGAAAATGTTCACTTTGCAAAACTTAACTTACATATCCTTATTAAAAAAAAAAAAGATAAAAATAAACAACTATACAAGGCTTGAGCAACCTTGATGCAATCTTCATATTCTCAAGTTAATAATGAGGATGCAAACATCACCACCATTAGGTAGCATTGGAGTGAGCAGAATGCTCACTTATTATGTCACATGGTGACATATCAAGGTTTGTTGTATAAACATACTTTTTACCTCGTCTGACCCTGGTTCTTCGAGGCTTCTTCTTGGATTCTTAGGTTCCCTGTTGGTTACTCAATGCCAGATTCATCCTTTCCATGTCATTCTGAAGCTTGGCAATTCTTTAGTTGTTCTTCTTGAATTTCCAACACTTACTTTGAACATGTTTCGCATTTCCACAAAACAAGAAATTCAGAAAGGAATTTTTGTTTTGGCGATCGGCCTCCTGTTTATCACAATATTCTACATCCATTTTTCCAGAACCGGATGGAACAAAGGAGTTGTTTGTGCTCACAGTCTTGCTTTTGAACCCTATACCATTTGTGTTTCCGAAGGACTTCTGACCAAATAACATTGTTGAGATCTTGTCAGAACTTCCAGACAACTTTTGCAAGTCGCACTTAAGAGTATAAATCTCTTTTTACTTTAGAGATTAGGTTCTAGTGAAAACATCATTAAGGTTATCAATCTCAAGATTTTTCATCTGAAGTGATGATTCAATTTTCTCCAACAAATTCCTTAGTTGAAGATTTTCTTGATGAATTTCTTCATTTTTATCCAAGAATTTCAAAATCTCAGTGTCAGACTCGTAATCAGAATCAGAATTTGAGTTAATATAGGCTTCTGTTGAGAGAGCAAAATTTCTGTGCAAACTTCAGAAGTATGCATATTCTTGACAAACTGACATGATTTTTCTTCTTGTATTGAATCATCTGAAGCATCAGAGAGAGACTGTGTTAGAGCATAGCTCGGTTGAACTCACCAAGCGTTGGTATGTCAAGTTCGGTTGTCATATTTTAGTGTTTAAAACTCATCTAAAGTCGTTTGATTATATACTAGAGTCAACTTCGTTTAGGTTACACTAGAAAGTCTAGGAATGTTGAGACATAGAAGTATTACTCCGAAGACCTGAAGAATATGAAGAAGAAGCGAACTACAACGACGACATCATCCTTCCTCTTGAGGTTAGTAATATTGACTTGAACTGTTTCATTCCTAATATATCTTTCAAGTCGTGCTATATAGAAAACATAACTGCGAAGTTGTATATACTGTACATATTGTATGATACTCTAGTGATGTGACATGGTCATATTTGTATGATTATATGTACTTGGCATGCCTAACCAATGTAGTCAATTTCGACCGAGATGACCGAGATTCCGCCGATAATATCGATTTTGGTGTTTATCCGAGATGGTGATATTTCCGATATTTCACCGATACGGCCGATATTCCACCTATATTTCACCGATATTCACCGAAATATGGTGTCTCGGTCCCCCATCGATATTCACCGAAACCTGATATTAACTACATTGTGCCTAACTTGGACGTTGATATTCCCAAGGAGTTTGTTGAGACATGTGGTGCTTTAATGGCATCTCAAGATGTTAGAACAGGTAATATTTCATATATCTCTTTACCTGTAACTGATGAAGTTCTTTTACCTTATGTTGTGTAGGCACCTAAATTAGAACTGAAACCCCTACCTGATCACTTAAAGTATGTTTACTTGGGTGATGGGGAAGAGCTTCCAGTCATTATTGAAAAGAATCTCACAACAATAAAGGAAGAACGCCTCCTTAGGGTTCTGAAAGAGCACAAAACGGCTATTGGTTGGACCGGTGCTGATATCAAAGGCATTAGTCCATCCATGTGCATGCATAGAATCCTTATGGAAGATGATATCAAGCCAGTATGTGGGTCTTAGCGTAGGCTTAACACGCCAATGATGGAGGTCGTGAAGAAAGAGATCCTTAAATTGCTAAGTGTGGGGGTGATTTACCCAATTTCTGACAGCATATGGGTTAGTCCGGTGCAAGTGGTGCCTAAGAAATCAGGTGTCCCTGTTGTTATAAATCAAGATGATGAACTTGTTCCTACAAGAGTTCAAACAGGATGGCGAGTGTGCATAGACTACAAAAAGCTCAATTCGGCTACCCGCAAGGATCACTTTCCTTTGCCTTTCATTGATCAGATGTTAGAGAGGTCAGAGGGACATTCATATTATTGCTTTTTGGATGGTTATTCGGGATACAATCAAATTTTTATTGCACCAGATGATCAAGAGAATATTACTTTTACTTGTTCTTTCGGTACATTTGCATTTAGAAGAATGCCATTTGGTCTTTGCAATGCGCCTGCCACTTTTAAGAGATGTATGGTTAGTATATTTTCTGATTACGTGGAAAACATCATTGAGGTATTTATGGACGACTTTAGTGTTTATAGTGATTCATTTGATATTTGTTTAAATAATCTTGAACTTGTACTTAAAATATCAGAAGGTAGACAAGAGGTCACATGTGATTCATGATGCATCAAGGACCCTAAACGATGCTTAAATCAACTATTCTACTACTGAGAAAGAGTTGTTGGCTATATTTTTTGCATTAGAAAAATTCAGAGCTTATTTGGTGGGTACCAATGTGATTGTATATTCTGATCATGCAGCACTGCGGTATCTATTGAAAAAGAAGGAGGCTAAGCCAAGACTTTGGATTCTTTTGCTACAATAATTCAATATGGAAATTAGAGATATGAAAGGTGTTGAGAATACAGTTGTTGATCATCTTAGTAGACTTGTTGTCTTCGAAGAAGAACTTCCCTTACAGGATCGTTTTCCAGATGAATATCTTTTCTCTATTGAAGAATCAACACCTTGGTATGCTGATATAGTGAACTACTTGGTTATAGGGCAAGTACCTAGTACAATGTCTACTTTTCAAAATCTAAAGCTTAAGAAAATAGCCAAGCAGTATGTGTGGGATGAGCCCTACTTGTAGAAATATGGTGCTAATCAAATTATCCGCAGGTGCGTACCAAACTCTGAATTTCAGTCGATTCTATCTTTTTATCATTCTTATGCTTGTGGTGGTCACTTTGGTGCAAAACGTACTGCTCCCAAAGTCCTTGAGAGTGGCTTTTATTGGCCTACCCTATTTGAAGATGCATATGCTTTTTGCAAATCTTGTGATAGATGTCAACGAACGGGCAATCTAGGTGCTCGAAATCAAATGCCACTCACTCATATTCTCACTTTCGAGATTTTCGATGTGTGGGGCATTGATTTTATGGGTCCCTTTGTTAATTCGAATGAAAAATTTTATATACTTCTTGCTGTGGATTATGTTTCTAAATGGGTGGAAGCTAAAGCCACCCCTACTAATGATTCTCAAGTTGTTTGTGAGTTTGTGAAGGAATATATTTTTTATAGACATGGTACACCACGAGTGATTATCAGTGATGGAGGCTCGCACTTCAAGAAATCCTTCCATACTCTCCTCAAGAAGTACAACATTACACACAAGATTGGTACGCCGTATCACCCACAAACTAGTGGGCAAGCTGAAATATCAAATCATGAGATTAAGCTCAACCTTGAGAAAACCGTTAACACTAAACGGAAGGATTGGAGTTATAGACTCAATGATGTGCTATGGGCGTATAGAACAACATACAAGACACCGATTGGTATGTCTCCATATCGGTTGGTTTATAGCAAAGCTTGTCATATCCCAGTTGAACTTAAGGATAAGGCATTATGGGCAGTAAAGATGTGCAATATGGAGTATGATAAAGCGGGAAAACATAGGCAACTACAAATTAATGAGCTAGAGGTGATACGTAATGATGCTTACGAGAGTTCTCGTATATACAAGGAGAAGACTAATCTTTTCCATGACAAGATGATTTATCGGAAGAATTTTGTTGTGGGACAGAAAGTTCTTTTATTTCATTCTCGTCTTAAGCTATTTCCTGGTAAGCTAAGGTCTGGATGGATTGGACCCTATGTTGTTACTAATGTTTATTATCATGGTGCAGTTGACATCACTAGTCGCCATAGATTAAAGCCATACTAAGAAACATCGCTTATTTAAATATGGATGAGATTGATCTTCGCGATTTGCTCCCTCTGGAGGAGTAGTAAGGAGAATACAAAGTCGGGCTGACGACTTTAAACCAAGCGCTAAATGGGAGGCAACCCATAGGTTTTATATCTTAAACCCTTTTATCTTTTGTTTTTATTGTTTTCAAATCATATTTTTATCCCCATGTTTAATTTCATTGAGTCCGGAATCTATTTTAGAAGAAAATTATGACGAATACCTTTTCATCAGTAAAACTCAGACTGCACGTAGTTCTATCCAGAGACCATAACTATCAGACCGTTTATCAAAACATTGTGCCCTTTTGACACTTTATATAAAAAATGTAGGAGAACAACTTTTGTGAAATGGTGTTTTTCCAAATTACTTACCAAGTTGTACACTTTTTTCGTTTTATCTGCTGTTACGTCAGAATTCAGAACTTTCGGTTTTACACATTGAGGGCAATGTGAAGTTTAAGTGTGGAGGAGTATTTTCCATATAGATTTTTCACTTTTTTTTTGTAAATATTTGCATGAAACCTCCAACTTATAGTTAGTTTAGAGTCACATAGTATACATGTCGCTAAGATTACATTGAAATTCTCACAAGAGTGACTGAACTTAAAGATGCCAGAGAACGTGATCCGGTTTCTTGCTTGTTTGAGAGTTAAAGTTAGATTTAACCATACCAGTGGAAAATGAGGCGCAGACTGAA
This sequence comes from Papaver atlanticum, assembly GCA_023531105.1. Lineage (NCBI taxonomy): Eukaryota > Viridiplantae > Streptophyta > Magnoliopsida > Ranunculales > Papaveraceae > Papaver > Papaver atlanticum. The sequence continues at coordinate 2,994,389 of JAJJMB010017331.1, forward strand.
TTCGGTATTAGAGTTGTGATCCCATATAGTGGAGACTACCTATTGTTACATCATGTGAGGCACTGACCTTCAATTCTTTATACGTGTCTAAATATATGTGCTTTTAGAGTGTGTGTAACCGTACGTTAATTCCGGGTAGAATGGTGAGCTACCCAACCTCCCACCAATAAAAGCACTACTTTGATCTCTTGAGTGCTATTTTATCAATCATGATGGTGACATCGAATTGCTAACTTACATACCACTTGTAATCTTTTTCGCAGTTAGCACCATCCACTTTATCTCTCTCTACACCAACAGGTCCATAGAAACGTCATCATCATCAACAAGAGGATCATCACAAATTCGAAGGAAAGCTGAAGAAGTTCAAGGTTAACATACAATGGTACATAATATGAGCAGATTTCAGATTCAAGAAAAGCAACAAGACAAGCAGCAGAATTTCTACATGTTGAAGACTTATGTACAAGAGCGAAGATTATCAAGATGAGAGTTCAAGAAGTTTATGATATCAAGACATACAAGTTGTAAAGAATCAAGTTGTAAAGTACTTACACCATGGCCTTTGTACTTGCAATTTTATTTTATCTTTATTTGTATTTGTTTTATTTTCTCTTATCTATAAAAAAAATACAAAAACAAAAACAAGATAAAATTTTGTTAGGATCATTGTTAGTTTTATTATTTTGTTTTGTTCTCATTTTGTATCTAATTTATTTTTCTTGTCTCATATATATATATAAGACAAGAAAAAATTCGTTGTATCATATTGTGGTTTGTTTTTAGTTTTGTTTTTTCAATAAAGACAATGGAAGAATAAATACTTATAATGAAGTTCCAATCAACAAGTATTTGAAGAAAAATAGTTACATTGTCAAGATTCTACGAAATTCAAGAGTTATCATCAAGATTTGAAGACCGAAGATGAAGATGAAGACAAGGATTGAAGACCGAAGACGTTTCTATGGATGCTGTGGGGGTGGTGCTAACTGCAAGTCGAACGGATAACAAGGTAAGTAAGCATATTCCCACCTTTGTTAAGTGGTTGATTTCCTTTCTTAGAGATCGCCAGGAAAAAAAAGGGTTTTCAAAATGATAAAAGATGTGGGTTTTCAAAACAATTCGGAGAGTTTTTCCTTCCTACTATTCAACGTGTCACAGGACTCTCTCTTCATTCCTACCTGGACACATGTGTGACCCATAAAAAAGTTGTTTATTATTGAGAGCAACTTCATAAAAACCGTTCTGGTGAGGCAGAGTCGAGACTCTCGATCACTCTCGAACCCGGATTCTTTCGATAAGGGATGGTTATTTATCTCTCAACTTTTAAGGATGTGATTGTATTCATATATATGTTTAACTTCTTATGACTAGTGTGCATAATCTCTATGTCTTCTTAGCGCGTTGGATGCTATCATTTGGGAGAACTAGTAAGTTGGAAAAGTAGCTTTTGTGGGTATACCTATTGTAAGCCCCCACGAGACTATAACTCGTCCACTAGGGACACCTATGGGTATAAAGGCATGTTTCATTAGCTAAGTGCATCCCTTTTATCGACGAAATGGAGTTGTTGTATTTTAGATAGTTTGCTCGAGGACTAGCAAAAACCAAGTGTGAGGGAATTTGTTAAGTGATATTTTGCATATATTTAGTGTCGAATCCATGCTAGTAATTGCTTTATTTCTTGCAAATTATTGTATATTACGTTTGTTTTGTTTTATTTATGTTTTGCTAGGTGAATCATCCAAAAGAAGTGACTTTGCACTTAATTGTGCATAAAATAAGTTAGCTAAAAGCGGAGAAAGGACAAAGACCAAGTGGAACTCGTTCGAACCTAGGAGTCCTTGATATCATCTAGAAGATGATGAAAATACGAAGCCAACGACGAAAGAATGGAGTCAATCCGACGTCGTATGAAGAATCTAGAAGCATTGGAAGCAAGCCGAAATTGTCAAAAAGTAGAGAACCTACAGAAATGCTAAAGGTACCCAGACGAATAACTCGGGGATGTCATCTGCCATATTTTCCATTCCACCAGTTTTCTCTGGTTCAATCGGTGATGCTGTTATATTGGGTTGGTGGTTGATCGAACATCAAAGAAGAATGGGTGTTTGATGCTGACGGAAGCAACGACGGAGAAGTCCAGAAATGGGATTGGATCGATAGAGTTATATTTTGGATTGTTGAGAATGACGATTGATGGTTGCCATTAATGAGTGCTGCCCTGATTCTCGGTGAAGGGGGGTGATAGCTGCTGACTTACTGTCATTGGAAGTTGGATGTGGAATTGGGTAAGTTGTTGAAGACTTGATGATGGTTGGCTGCTGTTAGTTCGATGGAGAGATAGGGAAACACAAACGTTGGCTGCTTTTTGTTTATGCTGTTAACGATGATGGAGAGCTCGAGTGTATGATGAGAGGTTTCTGATGGTGAAGTCCGAGCATAACAGAGATACGAGAGTTGACAAGAAGCAAAGTCAGTTGAGATTTGAGGTTGTTGGCAGCGAGTAATGGAGTTAGTTTCTTCCATTAATGATGAAGATGAAGCTCCACAGTGGTGCTGCTGTTATATGAGAGGGGATATGGAAATAGAGAAGGGAGCTGAGCTACTGCTCGAGAGAGAAAACAGAGGAGTGTTAGTAACCAAACATGCCCTTAAGGTCGTTATACTTCTCCAGTATTTCTATCTACGTGTCCTTCAGTGTTTGGTCCTTACCGATCACACAGTCTGTCTTGTCAGTAAACTCTGTCGAGTATATACAGTGTGACTTAATCTCTCTAAAAAAATTAATGATTAAAACTTTCTCTTGCCTGAACCATTCTACTATGGTATGAGAGCAATATGATCCATAAACCCTTTTTTTATTTCTTCATCAATTCTTCTTTTTTTCTTCAGATAAATCCTCCAATGGAGAATCCTACTTCTCATTCCATATCTAATATTCCTATTCATCATCTATCTAGCTTTGTTACCCTGAAATTAACATAAGATAATTTTCTCACCTGGAAATCGTTGATGATTCCTGTTATTCGCAAATACAAATTGATGAAATACTTAGATGGCTCTTATCCTTGTCCGCCTCAATACACTAATCTAAGAAATCAAGCTAATGAGATTGAAAATCCTGAATACACAGATTGGGTCGATGAATACACCACCATTATCATGTGGATACAATCAACAATCTCTCCATCGGTAATTCCTTACTTTACTAGATCATCTACATCTTATCATTTATGGTCAAGCATCAATGAAAGATTTGCTCGTTCTTCTTCAACACACTCAATTCAATTACGTACCAAGTTAATTAAACATGGTGATAAGTCTATCCTTACTTTGATTAATGAAATTAGATCCTTATCTGATCAGTTAGCTGCTAGTGGAGAGATGATTTCAGATAATGAATTGGTTGTTGTTACTTTATCTGCTTTGAATTCTGATTATTTTTCGTTTGCAACATCTATGAGGACAAGAAATCCTCCAGTCTCAAGTATTGAATTACATAATTTGTTGCTAAGTGAGGAAACTGTTATCAAAGAATGAAATCAAAATCTACTTAATGAGTCTAATAATCGAGCCTTCACTGCTCAGATGAGTAATTTTGGATTTAATGTTAGAGGAAGAGGTGGTAGGAATTTTTATCATTATAGAGGTGGTGGTCGTTCTGGTGGAAGGTTTAATTCTGGTAGAGGTTTTAGTTATAACAACTATAATCCTCAAGGAGGCAGAGGTTATGCTAATTTTCCACAACAACATGGTAGAGGTTCTGGAAGGGGTTTCAAAACTTCAGGCATATTACCAATACCAACTTCTACTCAACCTCCAGCTCATATGTCATAAAGTTGGACACCTTGCATATGAGTGTTGGAATCGTATGAACTTTTCTTATCAAGGTAGAGGACCACCAAGAAACCTCCATGCTATGCTTTCCTCTGCTAATATCTTTGGTGAAAACCCATGGTTCATGGACTCAGGTGCTAATCAACACTTAACTTCTAATGTTGCTCACTTTAATGGTTCTACCTCCACTCCTTATGCTGGAAATGATCATATAGCTACTGCTGGTGGAGAAGGTATGTCAATTCTGAGTCATGTTTCATCTGTCATCTCACATGCTAATCATAAATTTTATCTGAATCATATTCTTCATGTTCCTAAAGCCTCTCAAAACTTGATCTCTGTTCATAAGTTTGCTAAAGACAACAACCGCTCTCTAACTTTTACCTCCACTCATTTTTGTGTCAAGGATCTCAAGTCAGGGAGAATCCTTTTCCAGGGACCCAATGAAAATGGCCTTTATCCTTTTCTTAGTATTTCTGCTACAACTTCTACATCAACTTCCGCTTTATCCTATGTTAAAGCCTCGTCTGAAGTATGGCATAGGAGATTGGCCCATCCCTCTTTTAATTCTCTCAGTAGAGTTTGTAAAACTGTCATGCTTGACACTTCTCAGTCCAAACCACTATTTTGTACTGCCTGTAAGCTAGGCAAGAGCCACAATCTTCCTTCTAGTATGTCTACCTCCATGTCCACTTTTCCTTTTCAACTTCTTCATATGGATGTTTTGGGCCCTGCTCCTGTCACTTCTGTAACTAGTTTTAAGTTTTATGTGAACATCGTTGATGACTTTTCTAAATTTTTTTGGGTGTTTCCATTGACAGCTAAGTCTGACTTCAAATCAATCTTTATTTATTTTAAATCTTATGTTGAAAATCTATTATCTTGCAAAATAAAATCCATTAGGACTGATGGAGGGGGTGAATTTGTTAACAATGAACTGAAATCTTTTCTTTCTGATTTTGGCATTTCTCATGAAATTACTTGCCCACATACACCAGAACAAAATGGTGTTGCTGAGTCAAAGCATAGACATCTCTTGGATGTTACTAGAACCTTTCTCATTCAAGCCTCTCTTCCTCTTTCTTTCTGGTATGAAGCTCTAAGTACTGCTAATTATACCATCAATAGACTTCCTATCAAGTCTATTTCTTTCTTATCTCCTTTTGAAAAACTTTTTCATAAACCACCTGACTATTCTTTCCTTAGAAGCTTTGGTTGCCTGTGTTTTCCATGGCTTAGGCCTTATACATCCACTAAACTAGCTCCCAAAAGTGCTTCCTGTATCTTCTTAGGTTATAGTTCTACTCAGAAAGGTTATAGATGTTTCAATCCCTCTACTGGTAAAACTATTGTTTTCAACTCTCATAACATGACCACCAGATCATAAAATCATATTCATAGACCTAAAATACTGTTTGCCACCAAACATGTGCTTCCAACTGCTCTCCTTACTACTCTTACTCCCCCAACACCCAACTGTTACTCTCAAGCTGTCAAAATTCTAGTTTGGAAGACTGCAATGGATAAAGAACATAAAACAGTTATGGATGCAGAAACTTTTACTCTTGTCCCTCCTCATCCCTCACAAAACCTCATAGGTTGTAAATGGGTGTTCAAAGTAAAACATAATGCTGACGGAACCATTGAGAGGCATAAAGCCAGATTAGTTGCCAAAGGGTTCAATCAACTTGAGGGACTTGATTACACTGACACATTCAGCCATGTTGTTAAACCTATTACAATAAGACTTGTTCTCTCCATTGCTGTTAATTTTGATTGGCCCATCAAACAACTTGATGTGAGCAATGTCTTCTTACATGTAGATCTCAAGGAAACTGTGTACATGACTCAACCTCCAGGATATCAAGATCCATCTAAACCAGACTATGTTTGTAAATTGAACAAATCTCTTTATGGTCTCAAGCAGGCCCCAAGAGCATGGTATGAAAAAATTGTTGATGTTCTAGTTGCTCTAAACTTCAGGCCTTCTGTTGCTGATTCCTCCTTATTTGTTCAAAAGTTTGGTGCTAAACTAACCATCATACTAGTCTATGTAGATGATATTATCATCACAGGGAATGATCTAGCTCACTGCAACTCTATCATTGCACATTTAAGTTCAATATTTCTTGTCAAAGACTTGGGTCATCTACATTTTTTGTTGGGATTGGAGGTGAAGAGGAACTCTAAGGGTCTATTTCTTTCTTAATCTAAGTATGTGCTTGACTTACTTCAAAGAACCAATCTTGTTGGTTTGAAACCTTGCAACTCTCCTTGTCCTGCCAACTTCAAACTCTGAGCTACAGATGGTGAACCACTGACAGATGCTACTGCATATAGATCACTTGTAGGCTCTTTACAGTACCTCACATGGACCAGACCAGAGATTAGCTTTGCTGTGAATCAAATATGCCAGTTCATGCATGCTCCTACTATAGCTCATCTAACTACTGTCAAGAGAGTTCTTAGATATGTCAAAGGCACCATAAACCATGGCTTATACTTCAGCAAAGGCTTTACAGCTCTCCAGGGCTTCATTGATGCAGATTGGGCAGGGTGCCCTGATGACAGGAGATTAACCAGTGGATACTGTGTGTGTTTTGGTGATACCCCTATTTCTTGGTCATCCAATAAACAACCGACAGTGTCTCGATCGAGTACTGAAGCAGAGTATCGATCTCTTGCTTCTACTGCAACAGAGGTGCTATGGATTTGTCAGGTACTAAAAGATCTTCATGTGTTTCTCCCTGATCCTCCATCCATTGCCTGTGACAACAAGAGTGCAATTGCTTTAACCTCTAATCCTGTATTCCACAGCCGGATGAAGCACATGGCTATTGACTATCACTTTGTGCGTAAACTGGTTCAGTCTAAGCATCTACAGGTCATTTACATTTCTTCTCTTCATCAAGCTGCAGATATTTTTACTAAGGGTCTTGCCGCTCCTCGTTTTGAATTTTTAAAGCACAAGCTTCGAGTTTTTTCCCCTCTTCAGCTTGCGGGAGGGTAGTAACCAAACATGCCCTTAAGGTCGTTATACTTCTCCAGTATTTCTGTCTACGTGTCCTTAAGTGTTTGGTCCTTACCGATCACACAGTCTGTCTTGTCTGTAAACTCTGTCGAGTATATACAGTATGACTTAGTCTCTCTAAAAGATTAATGAATAAAACTTTCTCTTGCCTGAACCATTCTACTACTGCTGTTATACGAGAGGGGAGATGGAAATAGAGAAGGGAGCTGAGATACTGCTCGAGAGAGAAATCAGAGGAGTGTTAGTCATTGGCAGCGATGCAGAAGACGAGGATGTTGATGTTGTTCTAACAGTAATCTATATTGGTGAGTCTGTAGAGGTAGTTTGATGTCATTGGAGGAGTTGACTGTGATGATGAAACGAGCTTGGCAGTGATGATTGAATGTATGGGAGCAGAGATTAAGGTTGATAATCAGATGATGGCTGTGACTGAGAAGGAACGAGGTTGAATGATGAGGTAATGGAGCTCGAGCTTATAGAAGAAGTCAGGGAGCATTATTGTTTACTGTTAAGAATTCATGGAAACATACGGATGGAAAATTCCACCATAGGAAATGTAAGGTGAAGTTACGGTGGGGTTTTCCCACTCGAAGATAAACCCAGGGAAGGTTACGGCATGGAACTTACAACCGTACTGAAATTCAGTCGAGGTTACGGTGTGGTTTTACAACCGTATGCAAACTCAGGGGAAAAAGTCCGTGAAACAACTAAACAGTTTACACCGTCAGTTCCGTAAAACCGACAGGATTTTCAGCTTGGGGACGTGAGTTGTTTTGGGAAGTTGCGACTTTTGGCAACCGTTTTTGATCGGGATTCTGAGCAGGGGAGCAACTACAACTTGGTCCCTATATAAGAGGCTCATCTAATATTTTTGGAATTTTTTTTTATGTTTAATAATCCATTGGAGAGAAGAACTCAAGAGAAGAAAAGTTAGGGTTTTGGAGCTATTTTATCACCGTAACTATTTATTTTCCATTTTACCATATGTATCTCATGGGTTTCACTAATCCCATGAGTAAATAAACTTCTTAGCGACTGGGGATGAATTCTAAGTTCTAGACATGATTTGAGTTATTATATAAATCTATTTTGAAGTTCTTCACATGATTATTGACTGTTTATACTATGATGATTGATAGATTGTTTAGCTGGCCAACTGAATTAATTTGTTGATTTAATCAAATGCTAGTATTGAGTTAGGAGATAAGTAATAGTCGAATAATTCATACAAAAGTAGAGAACACAAGACCTTGCAGAGGGATTCTGTGTAGCAATTGTGTGTATAAACAACACTAGAAAGTGGACCTTGAGCTAAGAGTCTAACTACTAGGATCAATCTATAATTCACAAAAGATAAAGCATTCGGCCAAATTACACCTTGAGTGAGCTACTACTTGGTGGTTTAGACGAATAGAATCTGGTATTGGAGAGCTTCCGTACTCGGTGATCTAAGGAATTTTAGGGGATAGCACTGAGCTAGCTGCTATTTCACGGTTGGTAATAATCTATGATTAATTGTATTAATGGATGAATATAATAACTTGATGATGGTTTAGTAACGAAGAAGGATTCCCTGATCATATTTCTCTCAATTCCTTGTAATCTTAATTACTTTCATTGCTTTATTATATATTTAGCGATAAAATCTATATAAAAAAACCCCTATTGTGACACTTTTGACAACTAAAACTCCATGTTCTTTGTGGGGACGAACTTGACTTCCATTATATTATTTATTAATTGAGTGGATTTAAGAACACTAATTTGATTGCACCTACGACATGCATCAACTTAATTATGAGATTATTCAATTCTGGACTAGGTCCTGTGGTTTTTCTGTACTTGCAGTTTTCCTCGTTAACAAAATCTTGCTGTATGATTTACTTTTGTTTTCCGCAATTATATTTGTTTATAAAATTTAAATTAAATTGCACTTTACGTTAACTCCGATATACTTGATAGTGATCCTATAAAGTTTAGTTAAGTCCGAACCTATTATCAAGTATTACACTTTGGTAGTCGAATGGTCTCGATCTCGTATCCATAGAAAATCATACAAAGTGTGAATACCGAAGTTGTTGTATTGTCTCGACTTTGTCCATAGACGATCACACTCGGTAAGAGGACTTATAGGTTGAAACAAAAAGATTGTGGTGTATTTGGGTACCCTCGTCTTTTCATCCCCTGCAAAACAAAAAAACAACAACAAAAGAAACCTTTACCAGAGAAAGGTTGAAACCGGTTTTAGGTATTACGTGCCAATAGTAAAAGCCTAAACCGAAACTCATATGTTATGCTAAATACACAACTTATGTAAACATAAATCGATAATAGCATCAATGTGACTTTCACACATGAGTTTATCAGTATCTCTTGAGGACCCTTCGATAAAGCCTACCTAAAAAGGCTAGAACTTAATCCCGTTAAATCAAAAAGTCACACAAATCATAAGAGATAACCACAATATGAGACCGGAAATTACGGTTAGTGAAAACCAAAATAACATCTCATAATCCTAAAGCAAAGCATAAAGATATTCATTCACACAGGCTAAGCAATCGAAACAACCATCAAAAAGAATGATACAAAGGATTTAAATAAAAGCATAATCATTCATATTATTGATAGCTTTGAATAGACTTTATACAAGAGATTGAAATAAATCAATAATTGATTTGTCTATTCTTAAGATTAAGTATTACATAAACCAACTTAATCTTTAGTGGTGCTCTGATTGGTCATTGAGGTTTTTTCAGTGTTCAAACTCTTTAAGCATGTCTCGAGAAACTTGTCAGCAACCAACTCTCGTTATTCAAGTTTCTCAACCTGTTGTTTCATGTCTGCAAGATCAGCTATTGTCTCTTCAACTCTATCTTTTAACCAATCTTGATTCCGAACCGTTATTATGAGACTGGTTCTCAGTTCTGTAACACCAGTGATGAATTTCACCATACTATCCGTAGGTATCCATTTGGTTTCTTTCGGATCTTGAAGATTGAAAGCAAGAAGACAAGAATCCTCTTGAGATCCAGTATAATTGTCAGACTCATAATCAGTCATGACTTTTGAGATGATCTTCTTCTTTCTTTCTGTATTGATTCCTTGACTCTCCTTAACTCTTTGAGCTTCCTCCTTATTAGCCTTTGTAACACCGCGAGTTATTGGAGGCATGCTCGAGGATTTAAATAAGGTTTTATCAGGGTTTCTCAATACATATAAGAGGGGATTTCCTTAAAATAAGAAAATAACTTTCAAACCGGAAATACCAAAGAGATTTCCATAAATAAAAATATACAAGGCATATATTATTTCCATAAGATATTGTCTCAAGCCCTCATGCTAGGAAGAGAATATTCTTTATAAGGTAATTTCTAAAATCCGATAATTTGAATAAACCCTAATTACCGAAAACCGGTGTTGACATGAACTTTTCAAACAATAAGGATTCACAGTTATCCATTTTGTAATGAATTTTCTGATATTTACAAACATAATAATGTGCTCTCGTTTCATGTGCTTTCTCATCCTGTATATTATGAGCACAAGTATGTATGAGGGTGCACAAACTCCATACAACTAAGTTGTATCGGAGTAAACCTTGTTATGCTTACAAAGAGTATCAGAACCCTCGTTCATGTTCCTTGTTGAAGATCTCTGCCAAAAATTTCTCCCAAAAGATTGATCTTTTCTTGTGATGGTGCAAGAGGGATAATGAGGAGAAATTGAACTGATGTGAGAATTTTCAGAGATAAACAAATCTCTCTTAATTCTGTTAATGAGATTTTCATATGATCTTTTCATTATAAGGATTTCCTTATCATATACATCAGTTCGATCATCAGAAACAATCGTAGGAATTTTCAAAGATTGATTTTCTTGGCAGAAATTATCTTATTCTCCTTCTTCTAGAAATTTTCAGACGGTAAACTAACTTCATGGGAACCGAGACTGTTCCGACATGAGTGAGGTGAAACCTTTTTCCATAAGTAATTATCAACTCTTTAGTTTGAATAATTTGAGTTGATTTTGTCTTTCTACCGAGGAATGATCTTTCAGTTTTTTTAAACAAGTTACTTATTTTAACACTTTTACAAGAATATTTTGAAGAAGCACAAGTTTCTTTTCAAGTGACTGAAAGCTATATTCCTTAGATCCTTTGCACGGAACCGGTTCAAAGTTTCCTTTCAAATAGTTTTCGTCTGATCATCAGTAGTTGTAGAAGAAGGCTTTTTATTCTCTTCTGACTTTATGTAATTAGGAGAATTACCTTCATCATCATGATCTGTAAAAGTCGATCAAGGAATTTTGGTTTCTTCATCAGAAGAAATTATAACAGATTTATTAGTTAGAGTCTTTGATTGAAATTCTTGTTCTTGAAATAGTGCTTTATCAAGAACTTCTACTTTGACAGAGAGATCCATATTTTGTTTGGCTAAAGTCTCAAGTTGTATGTTTTTATCTTTGACTTCTTGTCTAAGAAGATTAGATTTTGTCTTCAGTCTTAGTATTTCAGAACACAGGCGTCTAATAGGCTTTAAGAGTTTTACCAACTCTTTTTCAACATCTTTTTTGACATCAGAGTCAGACATAAAAAATGTCCTATTGATTATCTTAGCTCCTAGATCATGGGACAAAGAAGTAGCAACATTTTCAGCTTTTGAGTATTCGCCATCTTGCAATACGTCAACTGAATCAGCCATCTGTTTCAAATCTTATGGGTTGGATCGCACCAAACACATATTGTTAGATCTTTTCGTTTTTTTTTGACACGATCAGCGCGAGAATTGAACCCGCAACCTATAGGTTGGGATCCCAACCCATGGCCAACTGGGCTAATACCTGTTGGTTGAGATCTTTTCGTGTTTTCCTGCTCTAATACCAACTAAAATGACGAGGGTAACAAAATACACCACGTTTTTCGTTTCAACCTATAAATCTGATACCAAGTGTGATTGTCTATGGACAAAGTCGAGACAATATAATAACTTGATATTCACTTAACAATAGTTACGGTACAAGACCGATTGAATATAGGATAAATGCCAAGTGATTAGGATTAACGTACAAGTGTATTTACTTTTAATTATAATAAAAAAAATATAATTGCAGAAAGTAAAAGTAAATGACACAACAGGATTTTGTTAACGAGGAAATCACAAATGCATAAAACCCCCGGGACCTAGTCCAGTTTTGAATACTCTCAGAATTAAGCCTCTACACATAGTACAATGTCAACTTTGCATAGTTGAGACCAAGTAATCTACCCCTAGTTACTTAGTTCCCTCAGTATCCCTGCGTCTACGACCATCTGGTCACGCACATGAATCCCATGACATAAATCACTATCTTGAGTTGTTTTACTGATGTAAAGTCTTAAGCACCCAACTCCTTTTGATCGCCTTCCAAACAGTAAAGGAACAAACATGTTTCATAACTACTCTATTAAATCTTCAAGATAAAGATTTGTTGAGTACGACAAAGGCTCTTCCGTTTAAACAAGTAAACTCCTTTTATGGTTTAGATCAATCAAGATCCTTATTACCGAAGTAATTAGATCTAGATTCGTAATCAATCTAAATAGATCTCAAAGGGAACTATAAATATATGCCGATCTAATCAACTAGATAATCACAAGTCTATCAAAGATAAACAAGATCTAGTTGGATCCCATACGATCAAGATGTGTGCACAAATCGCGAGATACGAAAACCAATAAGAAAAATCTTATTGTTCTTCAAATTTTCAATTGCCTTCTTATGTACCTGCACACAAGAAAATTGAATCCATTTATGATCGATCACACACACAACGGATTCTGTTAACAATGGATGATCACAAGTTGTTTTTAGATCTAAAAACAGTTCTAAAGATCCCGTCAATACTTTGATCTAGTTTGAGTGACCCATATGTTAAAAGAGAAGGCTGTCGATAATAAAACTAGGTGCAATCAAAGTTTCAACAACCGTTAGTCAATCAAATCAATAACCGAAAACTAAAATAACAATGCAATTATCTAGTTTCCCACCAACGATACACGTAGAGCTTCTTGATCCCACAGAAGTCTTTAAACGAGCGGTCGTAAGAGATTTCGCCTAATTAGGGTACTTTCCTCTCCGAATAGACGGCTCGACCGAAAATAACACGAATGGAGTTTTCCTGGCTCTTAGGATAGTTTGCAAGAAATGCAAACTCAACTATTTATAGACCAAGGTTGTTTGGACAATAAGGAAATTCCAAAACCAAAAATATTCTCAAGATATGAAATAAGTACCTAATTTCGGTTTTCCTATTATCCAACTTGTAATTCCGAAATCTCTCATTAGAAAATATCTAATATTAGTTTAACAATTAACCAATATAACTTTCCAAGAGATTTGTTTTGATTTGCTGGAAAACCAAAAGCATATAATCGAAAATTTTAATTAAAAGATTCTCAATATTTCGGATTGGGATCACCTTGATATCAAGGAATATTTTTGGACAGTAAAAGATAAGAATTATACTCATGTCCAAATTATGTCGACATCTAGAACTTTCCTATTTAGCAAACCCTAATTCCAAACTCACAAAAAACCGTAAAGTAGTATGTTAAATATGTTATGAATCAAGAGTTGGATTGAATTCACACAAACAATAACCTACTATTCCCAAAGGAATGAGCCTAAATTTCATTAATCTATTTCTTCTTACCAAGTTCAACAAAATCATTGGAGATAAATACATCAATTATTCCTCACACTCTCAGGTTACTTTTGTTGCCGTTAGATCTCACCAACTACTAATCCTGTGACTAAGAAAGAAGGACAAGTTAACCAAGGGTACAAGGACACGTAAGCATCTAAATTGACCAATCAGTTAGCCAAGAAAGTGATTATTCAGCTCACTCATAAGTTAGCCAAAAGTCATATGGCTGACTCACTAATAGGCATATGACAATACCCTCCCCATCTAAACATCCTTGTCCTCAAGGATGAACTCGGGAAATTGGGCATGAATGTATGAGATGTCCTTCCATGTTGCATCCTCAGGCTGGGAGTTTGACCATTGAATAAGCACCGGGTGAACTACAATTCCTCCTCTTAAGCTTTCTATATGGGCTAGAACAGTAACAAGCAGAACAATGAAGGCTCCAGAAGTATCCACCAAGGGAAGAGAAGCAGATGGAATCAAGTGTTGACTAATCTTCTTTTTGAGTTGGGATACATGAAACACGGGATGTATTCTGGATCCAATGGGTAGCTTTAACTTGTAGGCAATGATAGACGCATTTATGTGTCTATTTTCATCTCTATTGTGTATATTGTTAGTACCCATTTTTGTACTAATCTTGGTATTTTATCACTTTGTAGGTGTTTTTGGAGAAATAGGCTTTTGCGGCAAAATTGGCTCGAAAAGTTGTTAAAGGCACCTGGGAGGACATTTGTTATTCGGACTTTCACTTTGGATAAGGGGTAACCCATTTCCAAGCAGCTACTAAACACAGACCAGGACTGGATAGGGGGAGGTCACTTTCTTCTCAAAATTTCAAAACAGAAAAAAGACGGGAAAATGTTTACAGCTTCCTGTGAACTTTCCTGGTTTGATTTCAACGAGTTTTTCTCGGGATTTCTTCACAGTTTTGGATAGGGATCAATCTTGTACGACAAAAAAGGGTTGGTAACGCTAATTGAATCGAGAAAAGAGGAGTTTTACACGTGATATATCTTCGACAGGGAGTATTTATATTTTTAGATGTTTTCGGTTTATAAAAGAAGTATGGGAGGATTCTACGCTAAGATTGCAATGTACTGAGTCCTTATTTAGTCTACTGGAGAGTTTTGAAAACCAAGTTGACGCGTAGAGAAGATTAAACAGGGAAGAAAAATCCCGTAACTTGCGGAGAAAAGAAAAACGAGAATATTTGTGGATTAACTCGAGAGATTTTGGGTCTGGTGGCTATATATAGGTTGATTCGAGTCATAAAAAGAGGGAGAATACTTTGAGGGAAGTTTAGAGCCATAGAAAATCCAGAAAAATCAATTTGAAGAAAACCTGTTGCTGCTGCTTCTGAAGAAGAAGAAGAAGACGAAGAACATAAGACCCACAGAGACAGTGGGAGAAGCAGTCTTATATTCAACTACACAAAGCTTCTATCGCTCCTGTCTGCAGTCACCGAAGCCTTTCAGCAACGATTCAATCTTCTGTTTTAGACTTTCAACGACTACAGTATACTCTTTTCTCCCTTTTAATCAATTTTTGAACACCAAAGATGTATTTTGAGAACATGATTAATATGAGGAGCTAAACCCCTTAGACGAGGCGACGGAGGAAGCCATTGTTTCATGAAAAGTGGTATAATTCTATTTTAATTATTTTTTGCAATATTTTTATATGATTATTTGCATAGAACTAATATAGGAAAATTGATTTTTATTGAGTAGTTGTGAGTTGTTTTGATGGAACATGCTAGGTTTTAAAACTTTTGATGTTTCATGCTTTGTGTTTACAACTATTACTTCAAAAATCTATTAGAGGCAAAATATTAGAATCACTTTAAAAGAAAAAATTGCATGAATATTGATTAGAGTTTATCACTTAATTGGTCAATAGTGGAATCCAGAATCTCGGTGTTTCTTTATATTTTTGATATAACTTATTTGAATTGTTGAGTTTAATTTAAGTCTAAAAAAATCCTTCACAAGTTCGAGCAACGAATCTTTTTACCACTACATCTACAAAACACATCAGGCAACAGTACCAACCTTTTGTAAGACTTTAAAGGGGCCATAATACCTTGCTGAGAGTTTAAGGTTTTGTCTGAGAGCCACAGAGGACTATCTGTATGGTTGTAATTTTAGAAACACCCAGTCACCCACAGTGAAGGATCTGTCACATCTGGAGTTATCAGCATAAAATTTTATCCTGTCTTGAGCCTTGAGGAGGTCTTCCTTCTGTAGCTACAACATATGGTCTCTCTCTTGCAAGTACTCTTGAACAAAAGCAACTGATGTAGTAGAATGGACAGGGAATGTAGGGTGTGGAGGAATATAACCATACAAAGCTTGAAAAGGAGTCATCTTAAGACTGGTGTGAAAATTTGTATTGAACCACCATTCAGCTAGTGACAGCCAATTGGCCCAAAGTTTGGGATTAGTACCTGGAATACACCTTAAGTATTGTTCCAGGCAAGCATTGGTTCTTTCAGTTTGCCCATCTGACTGAGGATGGTAAGCTGTACTAAGATGTAAAGAAGTGCCTAGAGACTTGAATAGCTCCTGCCAGAAGTGACTAATGAAGATCTTGTCCCTATCTGACACTATAGAAGATGGCAGTCCATGTAGCTTAAAGACATGATGCATAAATTCTTTAGCTACAGAAGCAGCTGTGAATGGATAGCTGAGAGCATCTGGTGAGTCTATCAACCACCACTAGTATAACAGACTTTTTGTTTGAGATTGGCAAACCCTCAATAAAATCCATAGATATATATTGCCAAGCAGCATATGGGACAGGCAATGGCTGTAAGAGACCAGCAGGATTAGTGTGTTCAGATTTGTTACATTGGCAAACCTCACAATTGGCTACAAACTGGAGAATGTCTTGCTTCATCTTGGGCCAGAAGAAATAGGATTTGGTTCTATTATAGGTACCCAGCATCCCTGAATGGCCACCAATAGCTGAGGCATGTACTGGCTGCATTATAGAGGTTCTCATGTTATTACCAGCACCAACATATAATCTTTTTTTGTACCTTAGAATTCCTTCTTGCAGGAAAAATGATGGATGTGCAGGACTGATGAGTAGCTGAGCTAACAACTGCTGAACAACTGTGTCATCTGTGTAGCTGCTGAAGATGTCTTAAGACCACTGAGGTTGAGATAAGGAAATGGCAGAGCATTCAGAAGATTGAGGAAGTCTTGATAAAGCATCTGCTACAGTGTTATCCTTACATTTCTTATATTTGATCATATAATCCAACCCCAAGAGTTTCATA
Organism: Papaver atlanticum; assembly: GCA_023531105.1. NCBI lineage: Eukaryota > Viridiplantae > Streptophyta > Magnoliopsida > Ranunculales > Papaveraceae > Papaver > Papaver atlanticum. The sequence goes on from JAJJMB010017331.1 coordinate 3,011,233, forward strand.
AGCCATTTTTGTTATAGGATAGAAGTCATTCTCTGCTCCATGAAGAACTTTAAACTCTGGTGATCAGTGTTAATAATGAACTGATTGTGAGAGAGATAATGTCTCCATTTTTGCACAGCCATAACAATGGCCAGTAGCTCTTTTTCATAAGTAGATAAGGCTAGAGCCTTGGGACCAAGAAGCTTACTGAAAAAGGAAATAGGTTTGCCATGTTGCATCAATACAGCACCAACCCCCCTAGTGCATGCATCAGTTTCCAATAAAAATGGAGAAGAGAAGTCAGGCAATGCTAGCACTGGATTAGTGGTCATAGCCTTTTTGAGGTCTTGGAAGGCTTGTAGTGCAGTGGGAGACCAAACAAAGGAGTTCTTCTTAAGTATGTCAGTCAGTGGCTTGCTAATATTTCCATACCCCTGTATGAACCTTCTGTAATACCCAGTGAGGCCCAAAATCCCCTCAATTGCTTCAAATTTTTGGGTTGGGGCCAAGTCTGCATGGATGCCAGCTTCTCAGGATCAGCAACAACTTCATTAGAAGATATAAGATGACCCAAGTAGTTCAATTGAGGTTGAGCAAAACAGTATTTCTTGAAATTAGCAAAAAGACAGTGTTGTCTTAATAAGTTCAACACTTGGGAGAGATGTAATAAGTGTTCTTCTAGGGACTTGCTATAGATAAGGATGTCATCAAAAAACACTAACACAAATTTCCTGAGGAATGGTTGAAACACTTTATTCATGAGGGATTGAAATGTAGCAGGTGCATTGGTAAGGCCAAATGGCATCACTTTGAACTCATAATTCCCATGATGAGTCCTGAAAGCAGTTTTGTAGATGTCCTCAATGTTCATTCTAATTTGATGGTAACCTGTTTTAAGATCCAATTTGGTGAAAATGGAAGCTCCATTTAATTCATCAAGTAATTCTTCAATGAGAGGAATGGGAAACTTATCTTTAACTGTCATATCATTTAGTTTCTGTAGTCCACATAGAATCTCCATGAGCCATCTTTTTTCTTGACCAATAAGATGGGTGCAGCAAATGGACTGGTACTATCTTGAATAAGGCCAGCATCTAACATCTCTTGAACCAATTGTTCTACCACTGCCTTCTGAATGTAAGGACATCTATAAGGCCTTTGAGAAGTAGGTATTGAGTTAGGCTTTAAAGGAATTTTGTGGTCAATATTTCTGGAAGGAGGAAGTGTGGATGGTGAGTTAAAGATATCATCATAGCTGTGTAAAAGAGATGTAATCTCTGAAGGTGTAGGAGAAATGAGGGTAGCTGAAAGAGAGAAAAATTGACCAATAATGGTAGGTGTGTTGTTTTTAATAAATTTGAAAAAAGATTCACCACTGAGTAAGTTGCAAGAAGGCTTATCAGTATGGCCTTGCAAGGTAATCTGTGCACCCTGATGTTGAAAGGAGACTTTAAGGTTAGCTAGATTAAAAACAACATCACCTAACCTCTTGAGCCAGTCAACACCCAATACCATGTCACAACCCCCTAAAGGAAACACTCTCAAATCACTAGCAAATTTGTAGACCTGCATTGACCAATTCAAATCCCGACAAACACCATGGCTGACAGTGGTGTCACCATTTGCAACAGTAACTAGCATTTGACCAGTTGGAGCTATGTGTAATTGTAATTTCTCAGCCAATGAAGAATCCACAAAGCTATGAGTACTACCAGTATCAATCAAGACAAATATATCCTGGTTCATGAGTTTACCTGGTACTCGAATTGTGCTTTGGGTAACAAGACCAGTCAATGCATGAAGAGAGATCTCCATGGTTGTATCTACAGAAGTTGTTGGAGAAGTTGTCTCTTCCTCAGAGTCCTCAATAGGTGGAGAAGCAGTATCTTCATCAGAAGCCACTAACATGAATAATTGTTGCGATTTACAGCGATAGTCTGGCTTGTAGAAAACATCACAATTATAGCATAAACCTTTATCCCTTCTGGCTTGCATCTGAGCAAGGGTGGGTTTTTTAATAGGTGGCAATGTTGGCTTAGGCTTAGTTGGTGTAAGAGGGTGAGTAATGATGGGCTTATCAGAAGAGAAAGATGGTTTAGGGATATTGGTAAGTGGTGGTAATGAAGGCTTATAGCTTGAGGATGGAGAGAATGAGCTAGTAGAGGGTTGAAATTGTCTGGGAAAAGTTTTATAACGCTTAGATTGAGAATCCACTGAAGCTTGTTGTAATCTAGCTAAGTAAAAGACTTCAGAATCTGTGGTTGGTTTAAACATTTGAACAGGGTTACGGATTTCTTCCTTCAATCCGCTAATAAAACTCATGGTGAAGTAATCATCAGACAGATTTCGATTGTTAGCCTTTATTACAGCTTTTAAAGATTCATATATTTCATAGTACTCTTCCACAGTAGTAATTTGAGACAACTTATTAAAACTTCCAACATAGTTATCATAGGCTATATCTTCGAATCGACAACAAACATCATAAGCAAAAGTAGTCCAATAAATAAATAATTTACCCTCCTGATAGTCTAAGAACCACACATCAGCCTTATCATCTAAGTGAATCGAAGCTATATCTACCTTCTTAGTGTTGTCAATTGAACTTAAGTAGAAATATCTTTCACACTTACGAATCCAAGCTCTTGGATTTGATCAATCAAAACGAGGAAAATCGATCTTAGGTTGACGAGGGAAATTACCCGAAGTAAGAAGTAAACCAGAACGATGACTAGAATCACTTCCTGAAGGAATCTGTTAAGCTTCACCGGTTGGATCTGGCAGAATTGGAACTCCGAGATGTTTGCAGATGGTAGAAAATTGAAAACTCAAGGTTTCTTCAATCGAAGTCATCTTGAGTTTGATGTCGGAAACATCTTTTTCTAGAGCTGATAAACGTTCTCCATCAAGCTTTTGCTGAAGAGCAACGTCCTTTACTGTAGGTGCTTTCTCACCTCCTGTCATGAATCAAAACACAGGATCGAACTAATCTGATACCAAATGTTATGGATCAAGAGTTGGATTGAATTCACACAAACAATAACCTACTATTCCCAAAGGAATAAGCCTAAATTTCATTAATCTCTTTCTTCTTACCAAGTTCAACAAAAGCATTGTAGAAAAAATACATCAATTATTCCTCAGACTCTCAGGTTACTTTTGTAGCCGTTAGATCTCACCAACTACTAATCCTGTGACTAATAAAGAATGACAAGTTAACCAAGGGTACAAGGACACGTAAGCATCTAAATTGACCAATCAGTTAGCCAGGAAAGTGACTATTCAGCTCACTCAGAAGTTAGCAAAAAGTCATATGGCCGACTCACTAATAGGCATATGACAAAATATAGAGGATCGGTTTTGCTCTTGGGACCGGTTCTACCTTGACTCCTAACATAGTTTAAGATCGGTTCTACCAAGTCTCTGAATATAGGTAGGGACCGGTTCTACGTACCATGACTCCCAACAATAGCTAGGATCGGTTTACCATGTATCCCAAAATAGGTAAGGATCGGTTCTACTAAGGTTCTCAACATAAGTTAGGATCGGTTCTACCAAGGTTCTCAACATAAGTCAAGATCGGTTCTATCGTATATCCTAAACTAGGTAAAAACCGGTTTTACCGTAGCTCTCAACATAAGTCAAGATCGGTTCTACCAAAGTTATTACCTAGGTTCTAATTGGTTATCCAATAAATATTCATTGAAAACCGGACCAAAACGCCTATTGATTTCCTTTCGATTACGAAACAAGTTTCGTAACATACGTAATCAAACATAGTTTCCTATGATGAAATCACACCTATATCCAATATACAATCAAGTAACAAGTTACATAGATGATGTCAATGTCACATTTACGAAGTTCAAAAGATAAACGTTATACTTCGTAATCAAGTATTCTTCCTTGACACTTTGATCATACTAAAATGACCAAGTCTAATCCTAGAGTATTAAATATAACCTCGCATGTTACGTTTTCAATCTTAAACGACTTGAAAGCAAAGATAGGAATGAAAACTAGTCAAGTCAGTATCACTAACCTCAAGCGGGAAGATTATGTCTTCATTGTAGTCGATACGTCTTCACGATCTTCAAGTATTCAGAGTAATACTTGTATGTCTCAACATTCCTAGACTTTCTAGTCTAACCTAAACAAAGTTAGTCTCTAGTACATTTAATCAAGCGACTCTAATTGAGTTTTGATACTAAAATATGACAACCAAACTCGACATACCAATTCTTGGTGGGTTTAACTGAGCAATGGTCTAACAGATTCTAACAGAATTTTAAAGCTTTAGATACTGATGTAATAATTTCCACGTTACCAAAATTGGTTGAAAGCATTGGCCTTCGCCACCGTTAAACGAACCACTTACCATCCTTCTTCTTCTTCTTCTCACCAACACCACCTTTTGCTGCTAATGTCACCTCATGATCTCGTTCCCTTTGTTGATTTTAAACATTGTTATCCATCAAATTGTAGTCTTCTTGATTTCTCTAAAACTAGCACATGTCATGGTTTTCTTTACAGAATTATATTTACCCGTGTCTCTTACCCTTTTTTATTTGAATCCACTAAGAGTACTGCTACAATTTGCAATATCGTTTATTTATGTAGGAATCCTCAGGACAACTTTTATCTCTATGGCTATTTGTGAATAAGTTCATAGGGACGATGCAGGGGAACAATAATACTGATAGATCCCCACTTCTGTCGATTGAAAAGCTTTTAAATACTTTTGTGGTGGCATGTCACTATTTGGTCTATTTTGGGATCATGTACTCGGATATTGGAAAAAGAGCTAAGAAGAGCCTCGAAAAGCATTGTTCAGAATATGAAGATTTGAAGAAAAACCAGATATTCATTGTAAGACACTGACAAAGTTTATGGGTTACAGTTTCTTTATGGAAGAGGAGAGTCAAGGAGTAGTCGATGATATAGTGAAACTATGTAGTTTTCAAAACTTGAAGAGTTTGGATTTGAATAAGAGTGGAACCACCTCTAGGTTTCATTTTAAAAATGAATATTTTTACAGGAGAGGTGAAGTTGTGATTGGAAGAATGATGTAACACCCCCTCGATCACGACCGACGATATTGCCCACCCTTAATTTGGACATCTACACGGGTAGGTAGTTTTATTTCCAGGGCTTTCTAGGACCCCAAAAGGCTCCGTCAACATGGAGAATCCACAGGCTCTCGATGAGGCCTAAAAACCCAGGAACAAAACCACTAACCCCTATGGGTGTCCAAAGGGTGGCAATATCATCGGCATGGTAGAGAGGTGTTACAAATTACTAGTCTCCTTTCATGGTTGAAAGACTTGATCGTCTCATGTAAGAGAAGTTGCGGGGTTGGGTTAGTGCTCTGAAATTAATTACCTTCATGCCAATTTTTTATTCGATGTCGTAAGCTTGTACTTTTGATTTTCTTTTTGGTTTCGTCCCATGTCTTCACTCTTCATTCCTCGGTATTGCTTGGTTGAGGGTGTGTATCTCTTGGAGCTGGCCGTAATCATGTTTTCTTAGCACTTCCATAATTCTCTTTTGTAATTAAATTTAATTTTCTCCATTTTACTCGTGTGTACGTAATATCATTTCCTGGAGCACCATACACAAATTCCATAGTCTTAACCATAGTTTGAAAAATGAAGAAAGAAATCGGTAACCTTTCTTTTTGATGCAAAACGAGGGGAATTTATTAATTAGAAATTAAAAAAAAACGGTATGTTCCATATCCTCCAATATTGCACTAGCAATAAAACTCGGAGGATAGGCATTCCAAGTTTGAGAAATGCTATGAACTCTAGCATGTTTTGCCACTCTATCAGCAGGCTTGTTTATTTTCCTATTAATACATTTGCAAATCCAAGTTGGATGTAATGCTAGCTTATGTTTTATGTCTTGTATCATAGTATGATTCTCCCATGCTGCATGTTGGATTCCTCCATTGACTGCATTGATCACCAGCTTTGCGTCAATCTCAAAGTATGCGAACTGCATATCTAGCTCTTCTGCATGCTGCATCGCGTGTAGAAGTCCCCTGCATTCTGCAGCCTCCGCATTTATGAGTCCATTGGCATAATCGCATCCTGCTCTGATGAACTGCAAAAGACCGACAAATTAATCCCCAACCTGAATAAGAAAATGAGTTCATGATTTTAAAAGATGCATCACAACAAAACAAATAGCATGGACTAGGTGGTGGTATCCATATAGTGATTTGATCCTGCCCATTATTAGTAATAGAAACATGCTGGACTTGCATGTGTTTTCCAGTACAGGTACTTAGAGCCTGAACCAGGGACGGACCCAAGAATATATCTTGGGTAGGGCTATTTTATGAAGTCAGTGTATGGCGGACGAAGGCCGCCGATTTTTTGTGCAACTTGTCTTTTAGAATGAACATAATACATATAGATACACTTACAGAATGGTCACCCAACTTGTAAAAAAATATCAAGTAGAAGTTTGAGTTTGCCCGTTGGATTGAACTTCATATCCTTATAAGGTTCTAACACAAGATTTGATATTTTTCCTGAAGTAATGAAAACGCAGCTATACCTTTGAAAAGAAGTATTTTCTAAATGAGCTCCAATAACTACCCCAACATCAAAATGAGAAGAGAGGATGAGTACTATTTAGAGTCACGCTAAACACACACCACCCTTAGAATGCCCAAGACTGGCGACGACTGATGGTGGGAAGCAAACTAAAAGAAAACTAAAATTTTCATGGTCCATGAGAACAACAATCAACAAACAACTACTAGGAATCACATGAACCGAACTAATGTATGACAGCCATGGAAAAGATCAAATGATTTTTCCATCCAGCTTAATTGAATCCCATCCAGCCACTGAAAAGATGAAATGATTGAATCCCATCCAGTTGAATTGAATTTTGCCAACTTGTAAATCTGCTGCAATCTACTCCGTTACTAGTTAAAGGAATGTGCTAATCTTATTAAGCTACTGGGCTAAGCTAAAAATCAGCTGAATATGTGTACTTTAAAATTTTCTAGCCAAATTAAGGGACGGGCTATAGCCTCCTTTAGCCCCTTGCTAGGCCCGTCCCTGGCCTGAACCAGCTTGATAAATTCCACCGGATTTGGTTTCATGCCATCAAAGACGTATCTGCATCGTGCTTTCCGGACTTCCCATGCTGTGTTGGCCATTGTCACGGTCCAATCATCAATTAGGTGTTATTGAAATCCGGTAACCACGAGGTGATATATTTGAAATTGGGTAATTTAATAAAAAGTAATTTTGAAAGTACCGTACTGCCCTTGTGGGCGTGCCCAGAATATAAATTAAAAAAACAGAAATTCCGAAAAGAAAAAGAATTAAACATACAATGAGTGATCGAAGCAAACCCAGAAAACCGAAAAAACAAGGGCGTTCTTCTTTTCCTTCTCCTTCTTCAACATCGTCTTCTTCCTCTTTCTCTTCTCTTCTTCCATTATCTTCATCATCTTCAGATGGAGAAAACTTAACCCTAAAGAACCCATCATTCTTAATCTATCAATTAAATTCTAAAATGGGTAGAAAATCTCCTTGTCTTAAACCAACCCTAGTCACAATTCTTACCTTTGTAGCTCTATACGCATTCTTCAATACTTTTCTTACACCTATAAACCCTAATCCGTTATCATTTGAATCATCATCGAATTCACCTTTCTCAATCTTATCTTCTTCCTCTTCTTCTTTTAATTCTCCTCCTCCTGTTAAAGTTTATTTATACGATCTGCCGAGAAAATTCACTTATGGTGTTGTTGAGAGTTATCTTAAAGCTCGTGATCCTTCGATTTCAATTCCTGTTGATGATGTTTCAAATCTCAAGTATCCAGGGAATCAACATTCTGCCGAATGGTGGTTGTTCTCTGATTTGATTAAGGAAGATCGTTATGGTTCTCCGATTGTTAGGGTTTTGGATCCAGAAGATGCTGATTTGTTTTATGTACCATTCTTTTCGTCTTTGAGTTTGGTTGCCAATCCAATTAGACCGGTTAGTGGTGTGAATGTGAATAGTAATGTTGGTGGTAGTGTTTACAGTGATGAAGAAATGCAACAAAGTTTGATGGAGTGGTTAGAAGAACAGATTTATTGGAAGAGGAATAATGGGTGGGATCATGTTTTTATATGTCAAGATCCAAATGCACTCTATAAGGTTATTGATAGGATTAAGAATGGGATTTTGTTAGTTTCAGATTTCGGGAGATTAACAAGGGATCAGGCTTCTTTGGTCAAAGATGTTATTTTACCTTATTCTCATCGGATTAATCCCTTTATAGGTGAAATTGGTGTGGAGGGGAGGAATTCATTGCTGTTCTTCATGGGAAATCGGTATCGAAAGGAGGTAAACTGCTCTTCTTTTGACATTTTTTTTAATATAATGTTGCTGTTCAGTTTTGAATTTAGGAAATTTAAGCTATATTAGGCATTCGGGATTTCTGTTGAGGAATGGAAGGTTAACTTGAAACATTTGACAGCTTGAAAATCGAACCAATTAAGCAACAAACTCTTTAAACCATTATGGTTTTTACAAACCTTTTTTTGAACGAAATATGTATTATAGAACATATTGTTGATCTAATAGCAACCCTTTTTAGCTGTTTATTAGAGCTATAATATTACGTTTGTTTGGGCATGTAAAATGTGATATAGACTGATTGGATTCATTCTGCAACCTATAATGTCATGCCAGTCACAATCTTTCTATCTTGTATTAGCTGAGATGTATTGGTTTTCTTCTGAAACAGAAATAGAAAGAGAGTAGTATTCTGTTCTTCGGAGGGTGATATCCTGAGCTTTAACATACCAAAATGATCCTTGTGAATTTAAAGTTTGTAAAATAGTTGTCGGTTATAATCATGCCAAAGGTCTTGTGGCTATATCATTTTTTTGGCGGAGCTGATGTACCGATTTAAACTGTCTCATCCTTTTATACACCCTTCTGCTCTCTGGGATGAATCGTTTTTATTACTATGCAATTTCTCAAAGGCCAAACAATCATGCTTTCTGTCTGATATTACGTTGAAGCTGTGTCTTAGATGAGTATGAGGTGGTGAAATGTGTACTTTCCGTTGGCACTCACGGTGGCCTTTGCGTGTATAGGAAGCCTGCCCTTTCTTAATTCTTGCAAATAAATTTGTGGAATTTCTTAAACATGAAATGCTTGCATGTGTTCAGAAATAGAAAGAAAATAGTTGGAAGCTTTATGTTCATGTCTCACTTATAAGAGCAGTCATCATCGGGATTTATTGGTGTTGCATTAGAATAGCTATGTACGTATATGGTCCTGTGATCTATTTTACTAGTTGGTCACTTTGGTTCTCTTTTCTTTTAGCTTTGGATATGTAATATCCTTCTAGTAGGCCATCTTCAATACATGTACTAATTTATGGACCACGTTTGTCTAGTTTATTTGTTATTGTAGATATGTGCTTATCCCGATTATCTGTGTGGACTAGTTTTCCCTAGACACATGTCTTCACAAGTGAAGACTCGTGACTTGTTTTATTAGATGGGCCTGGATGTCTTCCTCCTCAAGTGTTCAAATTAATTCTGTTGTAGAAGTTGTGATATGGGTGTCCTGAGAGTTGGAATAGTTGTTAAAAATGGTGGAGGTGTGAATTCCACATTATTTTGCTAGTACAAAACAATTACGCATTATTTTGTTAGTGGCAAGGTTAGTGGAAGTTTGTATCTGTTTGGCCTCAAATTATTTGGTAACAGTAGGTGTTCTCGTATACTAAATGTAACTATAATTGCATCACTTGGAACATTCTTGTTACTCTGTGGCTTTCTTGTGTCCTTAAGTACGCCTCTTTGCGAAACAAACTTATGGTAAGCTGTAGTCAGCATTATGTTAGCTAATAATATGTTTTAGAGTTTTGTATGAAACTTGGAGAGGGAGATATGTTTGATTATTGCATTCATGGTGTCATGAAAACACTAAGCTCTTTTTGTTGTTCATTGTATATGTGATCACTTTGCACGGCTGATGTGCACCTAACAGCCAAACAAGGAGCCATTTCTTCCTAATAGTTCATTGAGTAATGGGCTTCTGTCACATGAATCCTCCTGGTTGGCAAGCAGCTAGCCAACAAAGACGTGCAAGAGAACCGACAAGGAACATGCTATCTACAGATGGCATTCATTCTCAAGTCAGGTCTCTTGTAGCATTTAGGTTCTCTGACACTTTTTGCTGATTGATATTTAGAATGCATACAGTCACATTCATCTGCTGAAACTCATTGCTTTTAGGAATAGTATTATTGCAGTTAAATTTATTTTGTTGATTGACAGAGTTTGTACATAGTTTCTTTGCGAGCTCTGATATATATTGCCTCTTGAATATGCATAGCATCTTAGTAGCCAGGAACGTGCAAAGCCATCACGAATCTCTGTGAGAACCGCGAATTTGCGTTCCTCACTGAAAATCGTGATGGGAACGCAATCCTAACAAGGGGGAAACGCGCTCCTAACAGGCGAAAATCGTGTCACTCGAATTCCCGTCAATTTCTCCAATTATTTCTCTGTGTTGGTTTAGAAAACAGAGGAAAGAACGTGTTAGAAAAGAAGAAGAAGAAGAAGAAAAGAAATAAAAGTAGATATAGATTCTGATTAAAGAGGAAGAAGAAAGAAAAAGATCATATTAAAGTTTCCTTTTTTTTTCTTCTTTTGGTGTGAGATCAGAGAGGTGGAAGATGTGAGAGAGAGGCGGAACATGAAAAAGAGAGAAGGAAAATCAGATTTCGTTCAGGGTTTAGCACACTAAGATTTCGTTTAGGCCTTTAGGGTTTAGCACACTAGGATTTCGTTTAGGCCTTTAGCACAAAAAAGGGACTATTAGTTAGTTCTGAGCCTATCTTAGCTTATATTAGGCCCAACTATACTTATCTTGCCTATATTAAACACACATAGTGAAAACCTGCTCTTATCCCTCCATCCTCCCCTGCACCTCCACCTCCTAGTTCATAAGAACAAGAAAAACAAGCACAAAGTCAAGTTCAGAGTGCTCCTAACAAAAACAAGAAACAAAAAAAGTGAATGAATGAGATATATTGCTGCACTTGATTAAGATTTTCTAAATATTTAATGTTTTTGTCTTATTTCTTGATTACAAAATTGGAGAATTCCTATTATACCTAATATTTCTATAAAATTTAGTTTACGTTCCCGACTCGTTCCTCGAATTTCATTTTTTCAAAATTTTACGATTCTCGTTCCCGTCCTCGTTCCTGCTCCTGGCTACTAAGCATAGCATAGGATCACATTTTGATCAAATGGAGTTATTGACATTTATTTTAATTCTGTTTTTTCCATAGTTAAAAAATAAGTTGACATAACTGAGTATTCTCTGGTCATGGATGTTATGTTTCTTACATTTAAGAAACTGCTAATGGTCAATTTATTGTAGGGTGGCAAAGTTCGTGACCTCCTTTTCCAAGTGCTTGAAAGTGAGGAAGATGTCATTATAAAACATGGTGCACAGTCCAGGGAAAGTCGACGTATGGCAACACAAGGGATGCATTCTTCAAAGTTTTGCTTACATCCTGCTGGAGATACACCCTCAGCCTGCAGATTGTTTGATGCCATAGTCAGCTTGTGCATTCCAGTGATTGTCAGTGACCAGATTGAGTTGCCCTTTGAAGATGCGATAGACTACAAAAAAATTGCTATTTTTGTAGACTCGGACACTGCAGTAAAACCAGGTCATCTAACTAAAATGTTAAGAAAAATAAGAACCGAGAAGATTCTGGAGTACCAGCAAGAGCTTAAAGAGGTGAGTAGTATTTTTATAGTTCAGGTTTGTTTATTGATGAGTTCTCATATGTCGGGGCATGCATTAGTGTTAGTCCATTTTTCGTAGTCAATGATTTTAACTTGTTAATACCATCATATATGCCTTTTAAAATGTATCCGATCTTTTTGGACTACCTTCTGTCTTTCTCGGCGACTATGTTGTTGTTATGGGCATTAGACTCATATGCACTTGGTTCATGCTCCTCAGCTTTGCAGTAATTCCTATATTCATCACTTATTAATGTCGGTAACAGCATATCATATAGCTTCAAAATATCATTAAACGTCTTTAGGCTGACCAAGTAACTCTGATCCCTGAGAGTATGAGACACAGAAAGCCTGGGGCATTTGCAGTTCAAATGAATCTCAGTTGTTGTTTAGAGCAAGGAAATAGATGCTGATGGTCTTTACACTGGTGATTTAGCGACGGATGCAAGGTAGTGATTGTAGTTATGAAGATGGTGGTAATGTCTTTCCAGTGTCTTTTCAGTTAGAGGGTCATACATCGTAAGTAATTTTTGTGGGTCAAATATTACTTTCACCAGTTAATACCTATTTCACAATATTGGGGATCAGACAGGCAGTGTAAGAGGACTGTTTATTTACACTTTTGTCTGTGTCAGAGTTCATATTTTTCTCCTCGCTGTAGTACTCCACACGGTGAGTTATCGAAAGTTAATATGAGGTAAAAACAAAATAAAATAAAGAATGCTGAAAATTTGCGGTTGGTCATAATGTTGTGTCAAGTTCAAGATATCTTGACAAGAACACTAAGCAGATAATGGTGAGTTTGATTAATTTCTCTTGTTATGTGTTCCACAGGTAAAGAGATACTTTGAGTATGATGATCCAAATGGAACAGTGAATGAGATATGGCGCCAAGTTACTCTGAAGCTTCCCCTTGTAAAACTGATGATTAACCGTGACAAGCGTCTTGTAAGAAGGGAACTGAATGAACCAGACTGCTCTTGTCTTTGTTCCAACAAGACAGGGGCGCGACCCACATTTTGATGTTTTGAAAAATCAATGAACAAGCACCAGTTTACTTAGTGTAGAGCTTTACGTATAGTCAATTCAATAGTAGCAGAAGTTCTAATCCTCTCTCGTTCCAATACATTATCACCAGATCAAGATTTGGAGGCTTATTAGGTATCCAATTATACGAATACATAACCTTAATTCTTCTTCATCGAGCCACCAGAATATGCAGCATGTCCCTCAAGTTTCTCATGTTTCGTTTCCTTGGTTGATATACAACAAAATAAGGGTTCGTCTCTGTTTCCCCCCAGGCACTTCCGTAGATGTTAAAGGCACTATTGTTTTCTTTTTTGTTTTTGTTATAAAATAGATCTTTTACTTCCTGTATTATTAGTTTCCAGGATTTTGTTAGCGTAATTCACAGCGAGGGCTGACTTTAGCAACAGATGGAGAATGAGATTGTTTGTTGTAATATAGTCTTTGTATAGGCCAGACGATAAACCGAGATAAACGATAAGAATACAGATAATATTATTGATTTTGCATCAGTTTGTTTGTTGATTTTGGTCCATATTCTACCATTCAAGTTGTATATCTCAGCTTCAGGTTGTCTTATGTCTCTTATTCTAGTAGGGCATTTTCTATGGGAACCATTAAAAAATCAAATTTGGTGGGCCAGGTAGCATGCCTAACTGGATGTTGGGCAGTGCCTGTCTGTGAAAAATATCCTATCCGGTAGGATTTCCTGATCTATTGGTGCTTCCTGTCATGATCTGCTTGCCTTTTGCATTGTAGCGGTACCTCTTAGCCAAGGATGTCAAAGATGGGTTATGCTCACCAGGATTCTATTTTGGTTATCTTGATCCTGCATTAATACATTTACTGTACCTGTGATTAGAGTGGTTCCAGTATTCAGCACAATTAATGGGGCACTATCACCAATGGAATCAATGATCATAACTACTGTATATCAGTACGGAAATCAGTTCACCAGCTCCTGCTTTTTAGATTTCCCAAAGGTTTCTTGCTGTAAACCAGCGAGTCCTACATTTCCCAGTTTTTTTTTTTTTTTTGACAAAGAGAACGAAAAGATACATCAGTGATTTGATGATAGAACTTGCTACCATTCTCCAGGATTACAATCTCCAAGGACAGATTTAGCCAAACAATCCGCCACCTTATTACAATCTCTAGGGACATAAACACAAGACCAGTTATTATGATTATTACACAGTTCAAGTGTTCAACACACTTATTTATCAAGGGAGAAGATTGCCAGTAGGGAAGCAAACCTTCATGTATAGATAATACTACATTTTTATAGTCAGACTCAAAGATCAATTTGTTCCAGTTGTGTTGCATAGCTTCTAGTAAAGTCCAACTTTCATCCTGATGAACATGACTTACTCTTTAGAATTTCTAGTTAACATAGCAATACCTGCCAAATGAAAAGGCTTTTCCGCATTGATTAATATGTAATGTATGAGTAGTATTGATTATGTAAGCTAGATACTTGAAAAGAGGCAGTAAAGCAAAGTTCTGGTTGACTGTTTCCTGTTGAAAATAAACCTTACACCTGTATTTCCAGATATGCCAAAGAGTTGCAATCATTTCATGTAAAGAAGGAGTGTCTGAAGTAAAGTTGATGATTGAATCTGTTGTCCAAATAGCAATCCAGTCCTGAAGAGTTGAAAATTGTTGGATGTAAGTAAAATGTTGAGGCTGACAAGCTCTCCATATTGCTTTGGCAAAGGGGCGTGTAAATAATAAGTGATTGATATCTTTTATATGCTGAGTATTGCAGCGGACACAGATATAATCATTTGCAGTTGTAAATGTGCAATTTTTTTTTTTAACAAGAAGAGCATTATGTATAACTTTCCACATGAAGATATCTAATTTTTATGGAATTTTCAACTTCCAGAATTTCAACCAGCATTTCCAAGTTGAATCTAAATAAAATTTCTTTTTTGGGGAAATTTCAGTATAGTTTATATATGATCTGTTGAAGATGTGTTTGTCACAGACCTATAGATGCATGAGCTTCATTGCCAGTAGTTGTTCACTGTCACTAGCAAAAAAAATAGTTTTGAAGTGAAGTCAGGTCCTTACCTTATCCATATATAATTATTTTAATATTTGTCAAAAAGGATGGAGGATATGTTTCTCTTTTTTTTTTTTTTTTGCTAGTTTTTTTTTTTTTTTTTTTTTTTTTTAACTACAAAAAAGCAAGATTTATTGATTATGATAAGCTAGTACATACATAGTCAACTTCAAGAGCTGGTCAGAAATCCGATGGACAAATAAACCACCACACTCTGGCTAAGTTATTTTTTCTTACATGCTTAGCCATTTTATCAGCAACTTTGTTACAAGCTCTATTTAAATACAGACAAGACCAGTAAGGGTTTTGACCCGGCAAGCTTACACATTTATTAATTATACAATCATCCTGAAGTTGAGTACTCCTAGCTGCTTGAGAGAGCATTTTTCCTTCTCATCCTTGTAACTTAGCTTGCATTTTATCCAGAAGGAATGAACAATTCTGCGTTTTCGAGCGAGACAGAAGTAGTTGCAGATTTCTGAAGATTTACTACTTGCCCAGAAGCAGTGCGGAATTGGTCCAATAAGGACTGAAGATACTTGAGTTCATCTGGTTTGGCCTTGAGAAATATGAGTATGTCATCCGAAAAACACATGCAGCTGATGCTTGGAATGGATCTTGTTGCTTTGATGCCATGTATCTTTCTTTGCGATTTTGCATTATACAGAATACGGGAGAAAGCTTACATACACATTATGAATAAGTAAGGCGAGAGAGGGTCGCCTTGTCGAAGACCTTTAGTTGGTTTAGGAAGTCTCACCCGGGGCACCATTTAATAAAATAGAAATTGTAGTTGTATAGATACATTGATCAATAGAGCTAAGTTGGGATAATATGCCTTTCAGGAAGCTCCATTTAATTCGATCGAATGCTTTGGACATGTCAAGTTTGATCCCCACACAACCTTTACTTTCTTTCGTTTTCTTCATAGGATGGACTAATTCATGGGCAATTATGAGGTTATCCTGAATATGTCTGCCTGGAACGTAAGCAGCTTAAGAAGGCGAGATTATCTTGTCGAGCAGCGGCTTGAGGCGGTTCTCCAGAATGTTGGAGATTATTTTCTAAGAAATGTTGAATAAACTGATTGGTCGAAAATCTGCATGTTGCGTCGGGTCAGGAATCTTGGGAATTAAAACCTGGTATGTATGGTTCATCTCTGTAAGAATGTACTTTGACTCGAAGAAGTGTTGCACAATCGAGACTACACTATCCCCCACTGTTGGCCAAGCTTCTTGATAAAAAAACACAGCTTGGAATCCATCACAACCAGGCGCAGTCCACGGTTTCATCATGAATAGTACTTCTTTCACTTCTTCTACCGATGGAATTGTGAGTAACTGCTTATTCTCTTGATCTGTGATGCAAGGGGTGATAAGATTCAGTAAATGCTGGTTGCGTTGAGGATGAGTTGTACAGGTGACTGAGCTGGAGTGAGAATGAAGCAATTGATCTATACTATTTGTATCATTGCGCCACAACCCCAAATTGTCTTGTAAAGCATCAATGTGATTTCTCCTCTTGCGGAAGTTAGCATATGAGTGGAAATAACCTGTATTTCTATCGGCAGACTGATGATGATATTGCCTTGATTTTTGCAACTAAAACTCTCGCTCTACCCAAAGTCAGTCTGAAGTTGTTGATGAAGACATGTGAGTCTTGAACTACTTGCTGAGTTGTTTTGTTGCTCGTGAAACTAAATTTGTTGTTTGACCCTTTGAATATTGGTTTCCATATGACCAAAGTCATGCTTCTTCCAGTATATCAGATGATTTTTGGTGTTCTTGAGTTTCTAAACCAGTTGATATGGTGGCGAACCAATGTATTCCTGCTGCCACGAAGATTCAATAACAACTCTGCAGGTTGGGTGAGCTAACCAACACTTATGAAATTTATAATTTGGGGGAATCATAATCTCAGCAACATTTGTAACAAGTAAAATAGGAGAGTGGTCAGAAGCATGAGCTACCGGATTTTTCACTTGAGCTTAACTGAACAAGTCAAACCATTGTACATTACACAGGGTTCTGTCAAGGCGAACTTGAGTGTGTACAGCCCCGTGGCGGTGATTCAACTAAGTAAACGGATTACCCGAGGCACCAAGATCTAATAAACCCATTTTATGAATGCAATCTCTAACAAATAATTGATGATTATCTACATGGTGGGTGGTGGTTTCAGAATCATTTAATGTAAAATTCAAATCACTAAGTAGTACCCGAGGGATATCTACATGTGAGCTCATGTCAACCAAGTAATACCATTGAGAACTTTTTGTATCATGTTCATGAGTTGCATACATGCATGTAAGTAACCATTATTGATTTCTAGGCCCTGATTTAACAATAATATTAACCATATGTCTCGTAGCATGCAAAATTTCAAAATAAAAAACCATCTTTCCAAGCAAGAGCAATCCCACCAGATAGACTAACAGATGATGCACACCAGTAATTAGGATTTTTTTGTGTGGCAAAGAGAAGTGTTCATCTTGTGTGTATGGGTTTTGGTCTCAGATAAGAAAACAATGTCCGGGTTATATTTTTGAAGACAATATTTTAAATAATCTATAGTTGTAGGTTTACCGCAACCTTGACAATTCCATGAAAATATCTTCATGTAAACAGAGAAGTCAAAAGAGAGAGAAATAACTTGTAAAACTAGCCGAGAAAGTATGTGAAGAAACAAAATAAGCAAATATCACCTGTTGCAAAGCAATGGTGAGGATATTGGCATTATTGGCTTGTAGAGCTAGGTCCCACGAACCCGTCGGTGGAGTTTCGGTGGTAGCATCCATGTTAGCGGTCTTATCTGTTTCCGTATCACTTGTATCGGTGCTAGTGCGCTTTCTCTGAAACGAGCTTGAACTTCCAATCTCACTACACGTCCCAAATCACTGATGTAAAGGTACTCTATGTACATTGATATATGAAGGTGTAGATGTCACAGTGAAATATGATAATTGCATTCCGTCAAGAAGAGATGGAGCAGCTTGAGTGCACATGGGAAGAAGCATATGGCATCGCTGATGACGTTGTTGACGGAACAATTGAATTTCATGGCTAGGTTGGCGCCACTCTTGAGGGGTCTGTAAAGCTTGACCAAAATCCCTTAGGTGACCTTCAACTTCAATACGGTTGTTCCGACGGTCCGAACATAAATTCGTGTTGTGATCAATCACCATACAATCCGGACATATATTACGAGGTTGACCTTCATAAAAGAATCTTATCCAGTGAGACACTCCAGCCCCAGAACTTGACCAACAATTTCCGCAAGCAATCGTATCATCTCTTCATTCAAAAATTCAGGAAGGAGACGTTTAAATTCTATCCAAAATGTCTGAGAGGAGAAGTCTAAATCTCTGTAGTTCCGTGATGTACTCCATTGTCGAAGCACCACTAGATTATTATGGAAATTCCAAGCAGTTCCGTAAATGATAGAATTCTCATCATCCTCGTTCTCGAACCTAATGACGTATATGTTGGGTTCTATGACAATGAGTACAAATTTCCAATCACCCTTTATTAATCTGAGATGAGACCAAGCAGCTCTGGATGCCCTTTCTGCTGCTTTAGGAAATAATTCACCATCCGCAAATGGTTTACCCACTGCAACAAATTTCCATTCTGCCATACCTCTAGATAGTGCATGAGTAGAGTGGACAATAACCCTTCTTACAGTTGTAGGCTCATCAATAGAAGTAGTAGTTTCCAATTGATTAGTTAGATGATGAACATTAGGTTGTTGATTAGATGTGTTTATTGTGTGGCCAATTATATGTAAAAGATGTGCACTATATATAGAGGTGAAGTAGTTGTGTGTAAGAGTCGAACAAAATGTGGCAATAGTAGTGATAACATAGATATAGACTATACTATTGTAGAAGCAAGAATATGCATAAGCGAGCCAGAGTAAATCTTTTAATTGAAACTGAAAATACCACTGAATTGATAAGCAATCATCTCTGCATATAATTAGATGATACCTTGGTCTAATCAAATCACCCTTGATCAGAATCAACCCAACTGAGACTATGAAAACTACTATAAGAATTTGACACCACCACTGAAAAGCCACCGAACAAAGATTACTCCAGTGAAACTGCAAACATTAATAGAGGAAGGACGAGAAAAGTTGGAACAAATTAATGAGTAGTCAAAATCACCGTCATAAAATAAGCATCACAAAACAAAAGTTGAAGATTATACTGAACAATAAAGATATTGGATTGCAGAAATCAAAAACGAGATAAATATCACATTAAAAAAAAAGTTGATAAAAACTTATAAACGATTGAGATGAAGAAATTTGGGGATTTTGACTTAGTCAGAATTGCGTTGACAATCGCTTGACCATTTGCTAGATCTTTCGGGAGTTATTTCCATTTCAGTGTTTTTGTTTTGTGTATTTATGCTTTCAGTCAAAATTTATCAAAGCAAAAAAATATAGTTACAAATCCTAAAATCTGTTCCATGACTCAAGGTACGTCTCCTTAACTAGACTTGTGATCCAATTTTTTTGAAGCTATCAGGAATCTACCATATTGCACTACGATCATAAATGTCCTTGTGATTAGAAATCTCCATTGTAACTCAAAAGCTACCACATGACCTAAAATCTGCAACCCTCGAGTTATCATGGTGACCCAGAATTTACACCATAACCCAAAAATCTGTGATTTTTTTTTTTAAATCTGAATATTATTAAAAAAGCAAAGTTATTTACACAGCAAAGGGCGCTTGAAAGAAAGCTCCTAAAAAGAAAACAAAAATTACTAACAATCTGTGAATTATCATTGTAACCCAAAGTATGTCTAGTGATCAAATTTATTTAATGATCCAAATCTGCATTATGACCTCTGTGTAATGATCAAAAATATGCCACTATGGCTCAAAAATTACCCCACAAACCAAATTTCTTAGAGACCCAAATCATACTCGTAAGAAAAAAAGTTGCCCCTTGACCCAAATCAACCATCTAACTTAAAATCGGCACTGTGAACCAAAAATTCCCAACATATGCGAGATCGGCGTTTGTAAAGCAAACTATATTTCATGTCACAAAATCTCCACCTTGATCCCAAATTTTTTTCCATGATCAAAAATTCATATTGTAACTCGAAATCCGTCATTGGGAGCGAAACAAAATATGCAATATGACACTAAATCTATTATTGTAACTAAAGATATACCTAGTGATCTAGATTCTAGAAGCTTACTTAAGCCCTTTTTTTCCTACAAAAGAACTCTGTAACCAACTTGTAACACAAATTTTAGGGGGGAAATGTTTAGTGAACTTTTTTCAAATTGCTTTTCTTTAAAAGCACTTCTATTTTAGGTCAATGTTTAGTGAACTTGTTGTCTATCTTCCAAGATACAAATTCTACAAGAACGAGTCTCGTGATCGATCACAATAATATGGACTTATCTAGTAGAATTAATTACTTAATACTTGTGTTATTCCTATTATTATAAAGATAAAACATATAGTGCGGAAAAGGAAAACACACAAGATATCAGAAGTTTTTTTAACGAGGAAAACCGCACCTGAAGAAAAAACTCCGGGACTTCGTCTAGATTTGAACACCGAACTATATTAAGCCGCCACAGACACTAGCCTACTATCAGACTTTGGACTGGAATGTAGTTGAGATCGAATTCACCCACTACGAAATTTAGCTGCAGTCGTGCTACTTACGTCTCTTGAACCTCGCTAGGATCTGGCAATTAATTCCCTTAGATGACATCTTTTATAGCCTAAGAGTTCCTTCAGACTAACTGAATACTTTTGATACCAATCTTCCTCTAATAGATAAGCCTATTTGATTTCTCTTAGATCGAATATATCAAGGCTTAGAAATCTGTTTGCAATAGACAAAGCTAGCAAACCTCACAAATCCGGAACACTTACACTCAGTTAGCTGATAAGCATGGACTATTAACCACTGTTAGAGCACAGCTCGGTCAAACTCGCAAGCGCTGCTATCTCAAGCTTGTTTGTCAATGTTAGTGATAGAAACTATAAGTCTTGATTTCTAGTCTACTTATAGTGATGTCTCGGACTAGGATAGATTGTGTAGTTGCGCATTAAATTTCACGACGTTCATCAATTGAAGACGAAGAACTACTAAGGAGAGCTTGTTGAACTTCATCAACAAAAGGTATGTAGAGACTAAAACTCATCTATCACTTGGAAAGTCTATTTCTACTCTATCTCCTATATTGAGACAAAAGTTGTATTACTATATAATATTCGATTATACACATTTGAGATTTCGAGCTGAGTTTAACTCCCTTACATATTTATCGAAATATGTGTTGGTAAGCTTTCGCTTCAACCAAGTTCATCTTATATTCTTGACGAAATTCAAAAGATGATATATCATGTGAAAATCGCCGAGTAACATCTTACATGGTTTGTGTGATACAATCATTTGGTGTAGACTTGGAATGTTTCGTAATGATTATTTCAATAACTTGAAAATTGCTTTGATGCTAATAGTTCGTGAAAACAGCTATTGTCATCCTCTAAAAATGTTTCAATGATTGAAATAGAGTTTAGAACACTTAACCATCATTGGATTATAAACATAGTATGTGTTCTTGCATATATGTGATCCATGACCGGAACTATAGTATGCATACCCGTATGCGTACCTGTTAGTTGTGAAATTCCGAGTACCTAAGTATACATACTCGTACGCGTACTGGCGAAGGGTTTGGGTCTGGGAATTCCTGCTGTGTTTGGAAGTATGCGTACCCGTTTGCATACTGGCGAACCCAATCTCAGTCCGGCTACTTTAAGTATGGGTACCCGTTTGCATACTTGAGTGGTTAAAGTTCTAAAATCGGTTTGTTCATGAACTAATGCATTTATATAATAAGGATTGCATTCTTTGCAAACTGTGGCTATAATGTTCATGAATTGATTCGAGTGAATCAAACTGATTTTTCTTCAATTGTGTTCTTGTATACTTCTATGAGAATATAGCAATTGAACAACTCTATAACTAGTTTCATTTGAGTCATTTGAACTAGTTGTGGTTAAGATGAATAAGGTTGATATGAAAGTGTTCATATAGCTAACTTCGGTTAACTACTGTTGAGCCAACCTAGTGTACATGTCTAGGTATGATTACTCAAACCTAAATGAATGTGCATTTCATTTGTGTATAACAAGCTAAGTTCGATCAAACGGTTGAAAGATATTAGCTTGAGTCTAATCAGGTTTTCATCTAACGGTGAATATTGAATAATTTGTTACCAATGTAACTTAGATTGCAAACCCTGATTTGAAAATTATATAAAGGAGAACTCTAACAACTGGGAAATCTAATCCCCACACCTCCTGTGTGATACTAGTTGCGACTAGAGTTGATTCTCCTTTAGCCTTAGGTTTTTCAAGAAACCCTGTAGGTTAACGAATTAAAGACTTCGTTGGGATTGTGAAGCAAGACCCAACTAGTTTCTCTGTAGTTGCGTGTTCTGATCTTACTTCTACTATCGTGATTGAGTATTATCTTTGTTAAGATTTGCTTGAGATTTATCTCCGATAGGTAAAATTAAAAGTAGTCACAAACATCTTCGTCTCATCGTTTGTGATTCCACAGTATCTTGTTTCGCTTCCATACGATTAAGATTATTGTGAGGTGATTGATAATACTAGGCTGTTCTTCGGGAATATAAGTCCGGTTTATCAATTGGTTCCTGTGCACCTTGATTTATCAAAAGACGAAACAAAACTCGTATGTATTTCTGTGGGAGACAGATTTATCTATTCCAATAGACTTTTCTGTATGAGACAAATTTGTTTATCAAGTCTTCGAATTTGGGTCGTAGCAACTCTTGGTTGTGGGTGAGATCAGCTAAGGGAATCAAGTGCGTAGAATCCTGCTGGGTTCAGAGACGTAAGGAGCGCAAATGTACCTTGATCAGTATAAGATTGATTAGGGCTCAACTACATTCCAGTCCGAAGTTCATTGATAGTAGGCTAGTGTCTCTAGCGGCTTAATACAGTGTGGTGTTCAAAGCTGGACTAGGTCCCGGGGGTTTTCTGCATTAGCGATTTCCTCGTTAACAAAATTTCTGGTGTCTGTGTTATTTCTTTTCCGCATTATATTTTGTTATATAATAAAAATATCACAGGTTGTGCGTTAAGTTTAATCAGTTATTGAATTAGACCTTTGGTTTTTTGATTGAATTGATTGACACTTGGATATTGGTTTGTGATACCGTCCAAGTTATTTCTCTTATTCAATCGGGCTCACAAATTCCAATTTGTTTGATTGCATATTGAATTGAGAAATTGAGATATAACTCTTTGATATACTTTTTTATGGATTGAGTCTGACTGTCTAGTTGATTCTCTTGAAAGTATATTGGAGTTATTCTATTCAGATTTCCGAACGAAATATTGGGTGTAGTTGTTAGACCCCTGCTTTTTCAATTGGTATCAGAGAAGGCAAACACGCATAAGACCTCATAAGTCTGTGTTTGTAGCAATCTGTTTTCTGTGGACCTAAGAAGTATCTCACAAATTACGTACATAAAGATGTCTTCCAAAGTTTCTGATTATGCCAAAAATCTTGGGCTTTCCTCAAAGGATAACTCCTTAGTAGATTCTTCCGAATCCCAGAGAAAAAACAAGAATTTTTATATCGTGTCAGAATCAGAAATGGAACTCACCAGATTTTGTTAAAAAATCTGCTGATATCATTGATTTTCAAGATTCTAAAATCAAGACTCTTGAAGAAAAGAATGATCAGCTCATTGATGAATTCAAGAAATCTCTTGAAAGAGAACGTGAACTCTATTTCTTTATTGAATCTCTCTCTAACAATATTGAAAAATTGGTTCAAGAAACTACTCTACAGTGTGAAAAGATTAGTATGCTTGAAGATACTATTAGAGAGGACTCAATTAGAGAAGAACGTTTCATCAAGGCTCATTCATCAGAAATAAACAGTTATCATGTTGAAAAAAAGAAACTTGTTGCATCTCTTCGATGTGCCCAAGAACAGTGTAACACCTTGGAAAAGGAAAACTCTGTTTTGATGAGTAAGTCATCCTATGTACCTCTCTATGATATTCACAAGGCTTTACCAAGCGTAAAGAAAATTCCCTCCATGGAATTACCCAATATGAATCACTTGCAAAATTCGCATGTGCCGGAAAAGGTTATGAGTCAAGGCAATTATGTTTCTAATCCATGATGTTGTTCCTTCTGTGGGAAAAAGAATCATTATGCTCTTAATTGTTTTGCTAGAAAGAAACAAATTTCTGATCTTCATAATTTGCTTCTTTTTACAATCAACAGAGTAAATCTTCTGACGACATCTACAGTGAATTTCTTTCCTACAAAAAACCAGAATTCTTATAAAAATGATCCCTCTTTAAGAAATTTTCACAGGTTGCAAGTTCCTCTTAATGGTATAAACTCTTGTGCCACTAATGAACACATTACTTGTGTTTATTAGAATAAGTCTGGCAAGTCTAAGTCGAGAGGATGGAAGTCCTTCAACTCTTCCCTTCTGGAACCGATCTCTAGAGGTCCTAGACTTAGTACTCACAAAAATTCTTCCGATGGATTTTTTAAAGGTTTTATGACTAATTCTTTTTGGAATAAGTTATAATCAATGGAAAGAAGGGAATACACGATACAAACGAACAAAAGATTTGTACAACTCTTCTCCCATAAATCATAGTGAGAATACTTCTCACCCCTTTACCTGATTCCGGGTAATTTCATCCTTGTATCTATCTTAAGAGTTGCAAGGATGATGAATGTGTTAGTCTCAAGATTAGTTGTATGTTTTTATGCGTTTTTTATGTTAATTATCTGAATCATTCGATCCCGCTGATCGTATCTCGTGCTCTAATTTGAAGTGAATCTTTATAAATTATTGAGCCAGGTTAACAAATATTGTGTTTCCTCTTTTTGGATCCATCCTTCATCTGTGACCGGTCCATGAACATCGTGTCCTCTTCTTGTGAGTTCATAGGGTTTCCATAACAAAAGGTCCCTTCTCCTGTTTACAAACATATATATATATTCTATATTGTGTTGTTCCATACCTAAAAAAATTTATATGGAGAACTATTCAAGATCTCAAGAGTTTGTGAGTCTTGACATGGAGGAGGACACTCAAGGACGTGGTTCAGTTCAAAAACTTGTTCTGAAAAAGATGCCTGCAAGGAAAGAGCACAACTTCCGGATTGATGAATATGTCAAGGATTTAACTCGTTTTCAGGATGATTTAAAGGTCGATTTTGCAAATCTTCAACTGCAAATAAATCATCTTTAGATGGTCAGGCCAGAATCCTTGCTAATCAATAGATCTTGATACATAATCAGAAGAAACTCATCGTGGACTGCGTTAAAGCTAGACAACTTGCTCGTGTTGTTGATCGTAAAGTTAATGTTCTAACTCATGAACATGGAGTTTCCACGGTCAAGAGAGTCAAGGAAATCAGAGACACCTTCTATGATGGATTCATTGAAAGGTATGAAGTTATCAAAGAACAATAATCTTTGTCTAGGAAACTTCTTATGAGAATTTATTCTTGTGTTTTTAAGAAGGATAACTAGGGTTTGGAATATCCATTATTGTGAGTACACATAGCTATTGCCAACGTTTTCATCTTGCAATGTTTTTATATTTATTTATTTAAATTCTAAGTTATTTGGAAGATGATTTTTGCAGTATTAATCTTTATGGTTTTA
Source organism: Papaver atlanticum (assembly GCA_023531105.1). NCBI lineage: Eukaryota > Viridiplantae > Streptophyta > Magnoliopsida > Ranunculales > Papaveraceae > Papaver > Papaver atlanticum. The sequence continues at coordinate 3,036,829 of JAJJMB010017331.1, forward strand.
TATATTGCAATTTGTTATGGGATATGTTGTTTACGTCCGTGAACCTTGACTGTCCCATATATGATCAAAAGTTAACTCTATTATATGTCGGTATGAAAATATTGATAAAAGATAGAATGAACTTTTTACTACGAAAGTTAAGCCTATTATGTCATTATGAAAATATTGATGGAAGATAGTATGAACTTTTGTTTACAAAGATTAAGTCTATTATATGTCATTGTGCAAATAGTGATGAAAAATAGAATGACTCTTTGATTATTCCGCAGTATTGGTCTTTCCTTGATCCACATCTTCGTGTATGTACTATGCGGCTCCGTAAGTTTTCTTATGTTGAGCATGACCAATTGAATTGATCATTTTTCCTTGTGGTTAATTCAATTGAAATTTTTGGATACAAATTCATGTTTCATGTGATTTGTTAATGTCCAAAGAAATCCTTCTTTTCTTATAAAAGTAAGGTCGATCTTGTTGTTCTTTCGGGAATGACATTTTATGGAGGAGAGTTCTTAATTGAACTTGTGCTTAATTACCAAATTTTTTATGGGAGTGCGGCTATGGAATATTGTAGAAGTTTTCTTGTATCTTTATAAACTCCTTGATGAATACACTAAGTTTCGACTATGTGAAATCATCGAAACAAGTTGATATGCTGTTCTTTTTTGGTCATGAAGTATCTCTATGAAAATTTCATGAGGATCCACTAGTTTTCGTACCTTTGCCAATTTATATTGACAAAAAGGGGGAGAATTAATGTGTAGTTCATACTACAAATACATATGGTTTACGGATCATGTAAGGGGGAGTGGTTTTCATTGTGAGATGAAGTATTGACTAAGGGGGAGTGATACATATCACCATAGTATTGTTGTCAAAGTTGTGATACAATTGGACTTTGATATTGTGTAATAATACTATGACACTGTATAACAATGATTGAGAGCAACTGTTTTCTCATTGTTATTGCTACGGATCTTCAACAACTATGATGCTGGGTTGAACACATTTAAAATCATTGGAGTACTGGGAAGTGACGAAGATTTCGAGTAATGTTGAAGAACCATGGATATCAAGCATTTGGATGAGAAGCTACAAAGTTTATTTATTTTGTAATCCATACGTATTGATAGTTTTGTCACTAAAATTGACAAAAGGGGGAGATTGTTAGAGCACTGCTCGGTCAAACTCGCAAACGTTGCTATCTCAAGCTTGTTTGTCAATGTTAGTGATCAAAACTATAAGTCTTGATTTCTAGTCTACTTATAGTGATGTCTAGGACTAGGATAGATTGTGTAGTTAAGCATTAGACTTCACGGCGTTCATCAATTGAAGACGAAGAACTACTAAGGAGAGCTTGTGGAACTTCATCAACAAAAGGTATGTGGAGACTAAAACTCATATATCACTTGGAAAGTCCATTTCTACTTTATCTCCTATATTGAGACAAAAGTCGTATTACTATATAGTATTCGATTATACACATTTGAGATTTCGAGCTGAGTTTAACTCGCTTACATATTTCTCGAAGTATGTGTTGGTAAGCTTTCGCTTCAACAAAGTTCATCTTATATTCTTGACGAAAGTCAAAAGATGATCGTGTGAAAATCGCCGAGTAACATCTTACATGGTTTGTATGATACAATCATTTGGTGTAGACTTGGAATATTTCGTAATGATTATTTTAATAACTTGAAAATTGCTTTGATGCTAATAGTTCGTGAAACAGCTATTGTCATCCTCTAAGAATGTTTCAATGATTGAAATAGAGTTTAAAACACTTAACCATCATTGAATTATAAACATAGTATGTGTTCTTGCATATATATGATCTATGACCGTAACTATAGTATGCATATCCGTATGCGTACCTGTTAGTTATGAAATTCCGTGTACCTAAGTACATATACCCGTACGTGTACTGGCGAAGGGTTTGGGTCCGGGAATTTCTACTGTGTTTGTAAGTATGCGTACCCATTTGCATACTGGCGAACCCAAACTCAGTCCGGCTACTTTAAGTATGCGTACCCGTTTGCATACTTGAGTGGTTAAAGTTCTAAAATCGGTTTGTTCATGAACTAATACATTTATATAATAAGGAATGCATTCTTTGCAAACAGTGGCTATAATGTTCATGAATTGATTCGAGTGAATCAAACTGATTTTTCTTCAATTGTGTTCTTGTATACTTCTATGAGAATATAGCAATTGAGCAACTCTATAACTAGTTTCATTTGAGTCATTTGAACTAGTTGTGGTTAAGATGAATAAGGTTGATATGAGAGTGTTCATATAGCTAACTTCGGTTAACTACTGTTGAGCCAACCTAGTGTACACGTTTATGTACGGTTACTCAAACCTAAATGAAGGTGCATTTCATTTGTGTATAACAAGCTAAGTTCGATCTAACGGTTAAAAGATATTAGCTTGAGTCTAATCAGGTTTTCATCTAACAGTGAATATTGAATGCTTTGTTACCAAGGTAACTTAGATTGCAAACCATGATTTGAAAACTATATAAAGGAGAACTCTAAGAACTGGGAAATCTAATCCCCATACCTCATGTGTGATACTAATTACGACTAGAGTCGATTCTCCTTTAGCCTTAGGTTTTTCACGAAACCCTGTAGGTTAACGACTTAAAGACTTCATTGGGATTGTGAAGCCAGACCCAACTATTTTCTCTGTAGGTTCGTGTTCTGATCTTACTTCTACTATTGTGATTGAGTGTTATCTTTGCTAAGATTTGCTTGAGATTTATCTCCGATAGGTAAGATTAAAAGTAGTCACAAACATCTTCGTCTCATCGTTTGTGATTCCAAAATATCTTGTTTCGCTTCCATATGATTAAGATTATTGTGAGGTGATTGATAATACTAGGCTGTTCTTCGGGAATATAAGTCCGGTTTATCAATTGGTTTCTGTGCACCTTGATTTATCAAAAGACGAAACAAAACTCGTATGTATTTCTGTGGGAGACAGATTTATCTATTTCGATAGGCTTTTTTGTATGAGACAAATTTGTTTATCAAGTCTTCGACTTTGGGTCATAGCAACTCTTGGTTGTGGGTGAAATCATCTAAGGGAATCAAGTGCGTAGAATCCTGCTGGGGTTCAGATATGTAAGGAGCACAACTGTACCTTGATCAGTGTGAGATTGATTAAGGATCACCTACATTCCAGTCCGAAGTTCATTGGTAGTAGGCTAGTGTCTGTAGCGGCTTAATAAAGTATGGTGTTCAAAGATAGACTAGGTCCCGGGGTTTTTCTACATTTGCGGTTTCCTCGTTAACAAAATTTCCGGTGTCTTTGTTATTTCTTTTCCGCATTATATTTTGTTATATAATAGAAATATCACAGGTTGTGCGTTAAATTCAATCAGTTCTTGAATCCGACCTTTGGGTTGTTAATTGAATTGATTTACACTTGGATATTTGTTTGTGATACCGTCCAAGTTATTTCTCTTATTCAATCGGGCTCGCAAATTCCTATTTGTTTGATTGCATATTGAATTGAGAAATTGAGATATAACTCTTTGATGTACTTTTCTCTAAATTGAGTCTGACTGTCTAGTTGATTCTCTTGAAAGTATATTGGAGTTTGTCTATTCAGATTTCCGAACGAAATATTGGGTGTGGTTGTTAGACCCTCGCTTTTTCAACCACCCCTCAGGAATATTTTTAAAACTAATCACTTAAGAATAGTTTTTTAGATATCTATCTTGAGGAATCATAAAGTTAAAGTCTGAGACGAAGAGAACTTTGTGATTTCTATCTATCTCGTTCCTGAAAGAGATTACAAAAACCTCGATAACAGAATGAATAAGATCATGATACACAGACTATCAAGGTAAAGATAGTCGGACCTTGCTTCACGAATCCCTAAGTGAATTCTTTAGGTCGTAAACCCAATTATGTTTCTCAGAGGAAACCTAAGTTCATAGAACCCGGCTCAAGCAAACAACTAGTACACAAAAGTGTCAGGGATTGAATGTCCTGGTTATTATTGGGTCTCTTTATTTATAGACTTTCATTATTGAGGGTTGCTAAGAATTCAAGCTAAGATAACTTTAGATTCAAACAAACAGTTTCTCTATTAAGATGAAACTCTTGTAAGGAGTCCAAGTAAACATGTGAGAAATATATCTTGAAATCACATATAAGAACATTATGGTCCGGTACCGGAACCGTATATAATGATGGTTCTCGGAAAATATGCCTTTCGAACTTAAGAGAAACAACGTGTTCATTTATACACTTAAGATTTAAATCATGATTCTCAATAGAAAGTGTTTTAGTGAACAATGATGTCTTTCGGGTGTTTATGAGAGTCATAGCAATATTAAACATATTTAAGATAATAGTTTGTAAGCATCTGCATGATTCGTACTGGGTACATATGCAAAATGGTAAGCGTACCAATGACCAGTTTGTGAATTCAGGGACCAACAATATGCGTACTAGGTATGTGTATCGCTTGGTTGTTCACGAACTCAGATCAATATAGTACATGTAATTTCTACATTCTCGAATCTAGAACTTTAAGTTACTCGTATTAGGTACGTTTACCTACCTATACTCCGGAACCTCATATGTATATGGTATGCGTACTAGGTACGTGTATCTACTCTGAGTCCAGATTTCAGTAAGTTCTTGAAACTCTCTTTTGATGTTTTGAAACATTTCCAAGTACTATTGATATAAAATATCATTGCTTGGGAAATTTTCAAATGATCCATATGACACAAACATAATTCTTCAATAATAAATTGTTTCAAACTAAGATCGTTAAGGACCTATGAACATCCATTGCTTGAATCATATTTCGAGATATTTTACTAGAAAAGCTTTACTCGATTTTTTTTTTGCAATACTAAACCTAGTATAATTCATACGACATAGTCTCATATAGATAGAATGGTGATTCGTGTGAGTAAGTAGAATGGTTCAGTCTTCACATACCTCTTATTGATAAAGTTCTCCAAATATCTTCGTTCATCTTTAATCTTCGAGGGTTATTTAGTGATGCCTTCTACTCAACTACCAACTTCTAAACGTAGTTTGAAACTTGACTTTAGTAGAATATAAATCAAGATATAGTTTTGCGCATCTAGCATCACCAAAAAGATTGAGATAAAAAAACTTGCGAGTTCGATCGAGCAAAGATCTAAGACATTAAAATTTACAGAACGATCAGGATGAATGGATACATGACCCTCAAGAAGTATCACAGTTGATAGTGGACCACTTTACATCCCAATACAATAAACCTGTAACTATTATTGACAAGGAGATTTTCAATTGCATCATTCCCAAATTAAAAACTTCACAATGCTAATCTATACTGCAGCAACCCACCACTATAAAAAAAAACACTTTTTGAATTTGGATCTGAAAAAACTCCTGGGATGGATGGGTACACCAGTAAATTCTTCAAAGTTTTTTGGGAAACCACAAGCACACAAATTATGAAACCATAAGCACATAAATCATTGCCCTAGTCAGCCAATTTTTCACCACCCACCAACTACCATAATCAATCATCCACACCACCATTACCCTCACACCCAAAACTAAAAAACCTTCAAAACCAAACCAATATCGTCCAATTGGGCTCTGTAATGTGATCTAAAAAGTAATTTTTATGATTCTGGTAAACCGCCTCCGGAAAATGTTCCAGTTTATAGTTAGTCCTCTCCAAAGTGCCTTAATACCCAACGAGACATTCACGACAATATTTATGTAGCAGCTAAGATTTTCCACTACATGAGGACTGCAACTCCAATCATATACCCCAAAATTGCTTTAAATATCGACATCCAGAAAGCCTACGATTTGGATCGAGTTTTCATCAAAAATGCCTTTGTCAGCTCTGAGGTTTCCCTCGTAATTCATGAAAATGATGATGGTGTGCATTTGACGGGTATCGTATGCATAAATATCAATTCACAAAGGGGTCTCAAGCAAGGTGATCCGTTTTCACTGTACATTTTTATTCTTTTTTGCAGAGATTCTGTCCACCAACTGCCGCTGCTAGAACACCAAGGAAAAATCAAAGGGCTAAAATTTTCAGAATGCTCCTCCAATCCTGCACCTGATGTACGCATATGATCTTCCAATCACTTGTGAAGCTAACCAAACATCATGCCATAACTTGAAAGCTCTACTGAACTATCAACACTTCGAAATCCACCATCATACATCACCCAAAACCCAACCCAAACACCATTGCCTGTCTCAACTTCATTTTCAATATATCCACAACTTCTGAACCACTCATTTACCTAGGAGTGCACTTCTAGCAAGGTCGAAATTCTACTCAAGCTTTTACACAACTCCTACAAAGGTTGGAAAGAAAATCCAATTGACGGACGACAAAATGGCTGAATCAAGCTCGGAGATTACTGCTCATACAAACATCCTTAACCCCCAGCGCAAATCATATCATACAAACCCAACTGTTACCTACCCACATTCACCACAAAATGGATAGAATTACCATGTTTTAATTTTGAGGCCACGACAAGGATACAAAAAACTTTACATCACAGGTTGGAAAAAAAATGGCAAAACCCAAATCTCAGGGAGGATTAGGCATTCGGGATAACAAATATCACAAAATTTCCCTGCTTACCAAGAGAGCATGACAACTGCATGAACGTCCTAATGGTATCTGGAGCTCACTTTGTGGACCTAAATATCTGAATAACAAATAAATTTTCCCAACAATGCAAAACCTTCCCCTATGGCCAACAATATGTTGAAAGATATCTACAAAGTTTCCTTCTTCTTACAAGACAATAGTGTAATACAAATTGGTAATGAATTCTCCACCAATATTGTATTAAACTGGATTTCTCCATTCCTGGAGTAGAATCAAAGCCCAACCATTTGAGAAAATATGGTAAGCACACTCATCAATCCTCACTCTTTTACTTGGAATATAAACTTGATCATGCAGGATTTTCCCCTGACTATCACCAGTAAAATCCAAAAGATTCACTTGCCAAATCCTTTAATACCTGACTAATACATCTGGCCTCATTCCAAATCTGGTGGGTACACCACAAAATCTGGCTATGCAATCCTGCCACAAAATAACCACAACATAAATACCCATCACCCCACTACAACAAACACTCAAACCACCAATACCAACAAGGTCAATCACATTGCATCTAGTAATAGCCACCAGAATACCCCCACCAACAACACTTCAACTCATCACACATCCCGTCAAAACCAAGCTCTCAATATTTGGCATGCTCAATGCCCTCCAAAATCATATTTTTCTTATGGAAAGTCAGCCATGAAACATAACCAACCTTCAAGGCACTACAACAAAGGTGTATCTTTTCAACTGATTTGTTTCTAATCAACAACCTGGAACCGGAATCGGCACAATACCTCCTTTATATCTGCATCCAAGCTAAGAACATTTGTACCCTACTGCGAACACATATTGT